>JADWOT020000002.1:18244408-18414072 GCA_036345935.2 Taenia hydatigena | reverse complement strand
AAGGCCAGCCTACGCAGCTAGAATAATATGGTCACCTCTGTGACCCTGATTAAAACCGCAGTCCACACAGCAACATAATTAATTGATTTCTTTAATGAATCATTGTGTTGAAAGGCATTTTAATGACTCCTACATAAGCCCTTTTCTAACAATACTCCTGATAGAAATCATAATAAGTATTGTAGCGCAAAATACTGGTATGCATCGATAGCATTCGATGGTATGAATTCGCCTTTTACGTAAATGTTTGATTGTTCTTTGTTTGACTTAATATTCACGTATCCTATTTAAATTTTTCCACGTCCTCATAGTTTCTCTTTAAATTTGGCATTGACTGTGGAGGGTTCCTCCCCTTCCATCTTTCCGCCCTTGTTATTAGAAGTCTGAGTACGATTTGACACCCTTGTTATGGGTGAGAGGGAGAGCATTTGTTAATACTACTGAAATCAGGTGATATAGTAAAGGAAAACCATGAACAATGGTTGCAAGTTTTTTGCATTAATCCATCTTTAGTTTTAGTAGTAGGTGCTATTTAATCGAAAGATTTCAAGACTAACTGGCTGTTGAAGCTAGCCCGTCTTTTATTGAGTTTCTTTTGCGGGTTTGATTCTATCAAATCGAAATGACGTAGAAATCACTCTGTGCTGAATGATTCACGATCTTTAAATATAAAGGACGAAAGCTACCGCAAGACCTACTCCACAATTGCGACCTGCAACTGCTGTGATGAACGACTGGATTATAAGGGATTAATCTCCTAGTTTGGTTCACGCTTGAATGCTTCAACGTCTAATTTGATCCAACATTCCTCATAATGCCCTTGTTTTACTAATTCGGGCATGGTTTTCTCTATCAGAGTTTGAATTCGACGCCGCGATGGATGACTGATATGAAAGAAGCATCGCTGAGACTTTGTACGTGACAGCTAGTATTAGCAAGGGTAGACATCCCTAGCAGGGAGGCTGACCACAAAGAGTATAGATAAACTGTACATTGGTCATGAAACTCATCCGTTGGTGAAAGAATGTTTGGTCAAGTTCCTTGCCCAACATCAGTTTACATGACATCTAAAAGTAGAATTGAAGTTGGGTGGCTTATCAGTGATCACTTGGGAACCGCAATGGAAGAGTCTCGCGACTAAAACCATGGAGAATAGTGCATGGGCATTGCAAAATCAATGCCTTCGCCGCATTATCTGATTCAATGGCCAAAACTCTCTCCGCAGGGCTTTTACTCCTGTCCCGTCAAGTAGGTATGTTACAGATGCAACACATGTCTGATCATCGGAGTGTGGCATTTGGTAGTAAACAGCTTCGCTTGCGGCTCTGAATGAGCCGAGAGGAGTCAAAGAATTGCAAATTAGTAGAATTTTGAAGCTAGCTGACATCGGCGATGTGAGGCAGGTAAGTAGGTATCATCCACTAGAAAGTTTCCACCACAACGATCCCAGCTTATGTCAGCGTAAATAGTTGTCATTAAAGCTTGTTTCTAAGTGGCTGGGCCTCAAATCACTTTACTTCTTCATTAACAGGGCTTCTTTATTAAGGAAGGCGACGCACAGACGAAAGAATTGCTTAAGGTATTTTTAAATATTTCGAGACGATACGGCAGATTGTTGGGCACTAACCCAGATTAAGTAAAAAGCAACATAGTGTAAGACGGGACAATCATTTCCCAGCATTTTGGACGCCATCATTTTGTTCGAATAGATCCTCGATGGAAAAAAATACTTCCTTTGATATACTTCAGTGGACCAGCACTCGACTGCACAGTCTGCTTTTATTCCATTACCCTGGACAACTTACGGTAGCGAGGGCGTGGATGTATACTCCACGAGCACATTTAGCCACCTCTTCCGCTCCACTGTGGACAAAGCTTTTGTTAGACAGCCCATGAAATACGCGTTGTGTCTATGGCCCTTCGAAATGAGGCCACACTGTCGGCCTGCGCGTTTACGCCGAACCTCTCAAACTGGCTGTCTTATTCCTATTCTCCCACTCAATGCCATCGCTAGGATGCTAAGCAGTTTATTGAAATGTCTTCGCTAATTGCTGATGCTGGTACTTGTTGCAGCGAACCTTCTTTGTCTCGTGTAATGTGCAAAACTCCTCCTCTGTCAACGAAAGCATTTTCCTGAACATGAGATGAGATGCCTAAACTCTATTTTACATACGATTTGAACCTGCAGGAGGAAGTTCAGTCGGCATTATTAGGAAAAGGAGATCTGAGTACAGTAAAGCTTATTGGATGTAACCCGGGGCTCAGAGATTTCTGGTTGGTAAACGAAGTTGCATGGTGATTACATAGCTCTTAATGTCATGATCTATTAAAAATTTATGAGTATAGGGTGACAATGCAGTCGTCATACTGCATTCCAATGACGCATACTGCATGAGAAGGTTCTGTTGCTCTAACAACAAAATGATCGTATGCTGTAAGGTAAATGGGCTTGAATTACCTCCATTAGGCTCAGATCACTCCTCAGCTGATCCTTAATTTACGGATGACTATCAGAGTGAAATACGGACTACCACATCAACGATAGACTTACGCCTACCTACTCACACAAATGATGCCTGATTACCTGAGATTTGAATCTATTGCCAAAAGGTACAAGTGGCGATGAGGAGCTTTAAAAATATCAGCTCGATTTTATTCCGCCAGGTGGTTCTGGCACACCAAGTTCTTCATTATTTAGTCTGCTCCAGTCATAACCTATGAAGATGAAGCAATGACTTAACTTCGCCCTTACTAGTGGCAGTTAGTGAGGTATGTCGACCAATATATTTATCATTTAAAGAAGTTAATGGTAAAGCAAAATAATGCAGGTTTCATCGAGGCTAGTTAACAAAGCGACACTCAAATTCTCTACTCACAAATAGCGAGTGGCATTTACATTAGGCATTACATTTAACAGATGTCAAATTATTCATTTTTTAGATCTAGTAAAACAGAATATGGACCAACAAAATTGCTACAATAAAGGAATGTTTCGTCAAAAATTTGCTCTACTTCTAATTAATAATCAAAGCCGGGTATCTTCGAAACAAAACTTTGCCTGGCAAATACTCAATTTAAAAAAAGTTGTAGCAACAGATAGGAAAAGTTGCGAACGCAAAAGATTAGTGCATATTCTTTCAGCACATTTAAAAAGAAAAATATGAAACCTGGAAAAATTCTTAGCACAGAAGGGAGCGGTCGCACTAATTCGGAAAAGTCATTAGTGGATAGAGAGTAACAAAAGAGTTAAAGCGAAACATTCATTTAAAGGCTTCACAGATGTAACAGAGTTCAATTTCTGCCATCGTGATTTTACAAAAGTAGTAAAAATAAAAAAAACGACGGCTGAAATTTTGTCAGTCCTAGAGCGATTAGCAGATAAACAATCAGGAATGCACTGTAATCCATGCTGAACTATTTCGGTAGAATTCGTGATAGAGGCAACTTCTATTCTCTTGTTACACGCATCTCTCGGTTGCCACCCAGATGTGCATACTTTGCATTGCAGTTCGTGCGCTGAGTAAAAGACCAAAGCCTACAACCAATTGACTTGTTGGCATGGATGAGATAAAAGCCGTGTGGATCGCTTCGTTGGATGCTGAGCTAATGCGTCACGAGAAGTTGCACGGCTGCAAAAGGCTTAGAAATGAGTAGGGGAGAAAGCAGATGAATAAGGCAGAGGAGGCGAAGGAGAACAGTAATGTTGGGTGGGACTAAATAAGTACAAAGCAATGGAGCAAGCCAGCAACCGCCCGTCCTCGAGCTTTCCACGATGGTGCAGCACGCATTCACTAACCCGCACCGACATAACACTACCTCGATGGCTGGATGGACACCAGAGGTCTCTATGTCGTATCATCACCAGCGTCCGAACCGGCGACTGCGAGCTTTCCACCAGCGTCACCCATGCGTGTGCTAACCCGCACCAACGTAGCACAGCCTCCATGGTGGGGCGGACACCAGAGGCGGCACGTGGCGCGGTTGCCGACGTGTTCAAGCCTTCATCGCTCACCCCTTCTTCTCTTGACTATGCGCAACAGCTATCCTCTGCATCATCACAGAAAATGAATGCCGCCTTATTGGTCCGCAATTGAATGGGCGAATCGTAGAGTCATAATCAGGTTCACAACATCATCCACATTGAATTATTTCGGTGGAATTGGTGATAGGAGCAACTTCTAGTCTCTTGCCACAAGCATCTCTTGGTTGCCATCCAGACGTGCATGATTTGCATTTTGGCGACCTTTGACACATGAATGGCATTTGGTTTAGTTTGAAGAAAGGCAGCGCAAATTTATCGTTTATGAGGTGGCTTTATTTCACTATCTCATTGGCTGCCGCATCAAGGTTTAAGTTTGAATTAAATCTTAACTGCTCTGTATTTGTCAAATTGCTCTAGATATGCTTAACTATTATTCAGTAAGTAGAATATCGATGTGGAGAGCGAATTTAATGATTGCGCTCTGAATCCTCTACTGGACTACTTGTGTAGCATGTATAATCAAGAGTTCATGGAATCTGAAAGGTTGTGATTGTTCCAGTTCTGGGGCATCTAATGGTACTTTATGCGGCGCGAACTTGCTAGCCTCTTTATAACTTCTTTACTACCTCTCTTGAGGCATGAAATTTGTGGTAATCCTTTTTGCAAGACTATTAATCTATTATCAGTAAAGTCGGTATCTACCTCGAGTACGCTTCACTACTTTTATATACCTGTATACCTTCTGCTTTCCTTATCAGCCACCGCATTCATTCAGTCGTTATCTTGTTAATGCTCTACCTACTATTGAACCCCAAAGCAACTCAAACCCTTTTCCTTTTCCACCACATATAGATTCATATCAAACTCAGTAACATGGTGTCTAGTCATTGGAAACCATGTCAAGACATTCGTAAATGAGTAACCCTTGCATCTGGTCCAGTTATTGAGAGCGCAGCGGATCGAGTCTGCCCCCAACACCATCGCTTGCATGCAGTAAAGTGACAGGTCGGAATGAAGGAAATCGGGAAAGTGGATCTCAGATAGAATTATAGCACTAGCATAGTCTATCACCCAGCAAGCCAATTCGTAAATTAAGGCTGTAATTGAGTTACTATTTATTTTATCAGAAACTCAGTGAGTTTTATTCCAGGCCAAGAATTTCGGTTGGTAAGATGCACATTTGTGCGAGTCCTTTTTTTTCGCTGAAGTTACCTCAAATTTAGGTTAAGCTGCAAGAAATCTCCTTTTTAAGGGTCTTTGTCGACACTTCCGCTGCTGATACGTTTCAAAATCTGGTTAGTAGTGAAGTTTGCTAAAGTGCTCTGCTAGCATCAAGGCAGGAACACAAAAAATGAGTAGCAGGCGTTTATCTAGCAGATTGTTGGCCTTTTTAGGCATGCTCACTAATAAGATCAATGAAGTATCTGTCATCGCTTATTGACAGGTAGAAGTCACCTTTTATTTAATTGGCAAGTTTAAGCAAAAGGGAACGGGAAAGAGATAATTTTGGCAGAAGCGAGACAAAGATGCGGACGGCGAGTCCGGAGCCCAATAACAACAACAACAACAACCGGGAACATGAAAATAGAGCTAGTGCATTTGAAACCCTGATCATAATTGGGATTGACATTGAGCGTGCAATAAGCCGAATGAAGCGTGGATACAAAGGCTGTGAATGGAAGTAGTGCAAATTTACACACTCCTTCAAATGCCAAAGTTACTCCCTGAAGTGGAAACATGAGCGTTCTCCTTACTCTGGGCCCCCATCCTCACGACTAATTCAAAGGCCAACACTGATGGTGATTGTGCCACTGTGAAGCTGCAGACAATCAGATGGCTCATGAGCATCGCCTTCAGTGTCCTGCCGCTTGCAAAAATGGGTGAAGGAGGCTGATCATTTGAGAGTAAAAGGATTGAGAGGAGGGAATAAGGGAGATAAATTTACAGTTGACTTAGTGATTGTCCCGCCGATGCCTTTTTACTCTGGTTATAACCGAAGACAACACCTGTTTAAATGTAACTTTAGCGTACCATGATGTAGGGTAAATTGGAAGTTTAATACATTGCTTCTGCAATAACGAGTCCCAATCTTCACGAGAGTATATAATTTGCTCAAAAGCATCCCTAATAGTGAAGCATGGCACTTACCATTGGGACTTATAGTCTTCTATGCAATCAATTTATGCATTCAGTCCAATTGAGTACGTGCCTGGACGTACCTCTGGTCACCAGTTAGCAGAACCTACCAGGCGAATTTCATATTCTGGACAATCAGAGTGTGATGCGTAAGTCCAAAAATCTTATTCAAACACTGCGTGCCATATGCTGCGCTCGTTTACGACACAGCACAATCCTGGGCGAAGATGACAAGCCTAGAGCAAAGACGTCATTTGTACGCATGATCAATGACGCCGGCCTACAACCTTCCTTTCATCCCCATGCTTAGTAGGCCCAAAAACGGTTACTTGCGCTTTGCTCTTAAGAAGTGATGGGGTTGGATTGGGCATGCTAAATGTAGATTTTTGACATTCCCCGTGCATTAAAAAGTCTTTCTTGACTTGTTTGCACACTGGTCCACACCGATCACGCCTAACACATTATAACTTCGTGACTCTAAGTTGATGGACAAAAAGTGTCTTGATAGAAGTATTTGCTTGTGTAAATACACCATTTGGATAAGTAGCATTTCGCCACACTAATTCTAGCCAAACATAACTTATCAACGTTTATGTAATCGCCTAAAATACCCGGTAGCGTTAAATGATTCGAAGTAGACGTGACTTAAGTTAACGCATCATTGAAATCAAGCGAGGCGTCGATTTATGCGTACAGACTCATTGGCTTCTGCAGTAAAAACCATTTCCGAGAGTGGCTCGTAGCTTTGTCTGAGGGGCACCCCCACACTGCACCAGTCCCCATTGCATTGAGCAGCTGCCGTGGATTCCCGATTAGGCGGCGATTCGTATTTGAGGGTTTATGAAGACCACATCAAGCAGCCTGAACACGTGAGTGACTGCAAATGGGAAGAATACTTTCCCTCTGTGCTGTCCACCTTATCTACCAGCGAGTATTCGGGTCGTGAGCTGAGGCGACTGGGATACAGGCATCTTTCGGACCGAAAGCTACAGGTGTATCCTGTTCACTGTTCTTAATACCATGTCGCGAGCTACAAATAACTGCACAGACTTTCTTTTCCACTTGTTTTCTGGTGACTTTATGTCCACTGACCCAACGATTTCGTGATTTTTATCAGCGAAAGATGAGAACATGCGCCAGAACAATTTCTTGGACAGTCGTATTTAAGGCAACACCGGCAGGTCTGTCTTATTCCAACCTCTGCTGCTCTACTTATGTGCAATCAGTAGTAGCCACTCATTCATCATTCTAATCATTCTAATTGGTTTATTGCGTTTATTCCCATTGACGTGAGAGAAAATGGGTAAACACAAAACTTTATCCTTTTCAGCAATAATGATAAATATTCGTATTTTCCATCGTGCAGATCTTACTCTTCCCTGTGCGTGCGACTCAGCGTAGTTGACTTTCGGACGGTAAAGTGATATGGAAACCACCAGCTAAAACCAACGATCGCATTACTAACTGCCCCATCGAATGGGAGGCTCGAGGATAGATGGCAGAAAATTGTTCAACTCGCCTTAAGTAGTTTTCATGCCTTTACTCACCTGAGACCAAAACAACCTGCTTGCGCCTCTGTTCCTGCACACACTCAAGTGGCACTATCGCTTTGACTTCGGTGTGTTGGTCACTGCAGTGAATGCGTGACAGTCAATGCACCAGATTTTAAGCAAGGCAAGTCTATTCTACCTAATTGATGCATTTTGGCGGAGAGCTGCAGATGTTTGCATGACCGTATGTCCGGAAGCGTATGTGACCAGTGGTCTAGGTTTGGCCTGTTTGGCGTGTGTGTGTGTTTGTGAAATGGTTTGTGGTCGACCTAAGAGACAGAAACTGTGGTAAGGTCCAGCTCCGTGAACGAACGCCAGCGCTGATCACATCCATCAGCTCCATTTATCCACTCTGAATTGCAAATCACCTGTCTAAACTGGATTCGAGGTGAAGAAGTGCCTACAACGTCTAATGTTGTGGTTAAACAAGGCAGGCCATTTTAGATACCGCTATAAATCACTCCAAATTTATTTGACATGTCCATAAAGAAGTACCAGCTAAAATCACGGTCAAAGCAACTTCTGATTTCCCAGTGGAATTCAGCTATTGTTCTTCCATGTCGTTCTAAGCTCTACCGGCATGAAGGAAGGCTTACCATATTTGTGGTGAGAACCTCATCGTCTGTGCGTGTAGAAGTACTCGTGTGCCATCGATGTGATGGTAAAGCCTTTCCATGTACATGTCTAATGCATTCCTTGCACGTTGTCGTCCCAGTATGCTGACGTGGTCAAAACAAGTGCGTGTCACGAGAGTTGGCGAGAGGCAGACGAAGATAGTTGCTGTGATGGCTTCTGATGTCTCACTCTGCAGATTTTAAGATCTCGCAAATTATGCTAGTGCCATTACATCCGTTACCATTTTACGTCAGTGACTACCACATCGCGCATTTAATTGGTTCGGAGCATCCTTTAGCTACATCCTTTCACCAAATCCCACTTTGCATTCAGCAACAGGTCTTTGAATTCTAGCACAAGAATATGTATTGCATTGTTATTCATGATACCACCTTTAAAATAGATTAAGATGAACACAAAACATTCCCACCACACTTGATGAACCAATTCAAATCGCCAGAAAAAGCATTGCCCTTCTCACCAACACAGTGAAGAGGGAAGCACACAACAAGTGAGCCACTCCATCCACTGCACCATCTACTGGAAACTTCCTGCCGCAAAAGTAACTTCACACCTCACTTATTTAATTAGCAGACCAGTCTACGTAGTAATCAGTTAGTCTAGCTCGAAATGAGGATCCACATTCACTGGCCTTCTGTAGTCCAGCATCACATGCAGCACTTGAATGGTGAGGTAGTCGAGCCTTCGCAGTCCTGAGATCACCCCTGACCAGAAAATAACTGTGGAGTGATTCAAATGAAAGCGGGTTATCTGGTTGAGAAAAGTCATCAGAGGAATGAAGTGGGCACTGGGTACATGGCACGAGTAGTGATTGAACAGTCGTCAAGTTCACTACTCCTCTATTGCATTTCACCTGGTAACCTACATCGATGCTCTCAAACGCAACTTGGGTTTGGTGTACCATTTATGCACTACACGCCTCTACTTAGCCCTAGTGCACTCAACAACTGCATCGTGCTTCCACCCTTCAACACAGACGATGCATCTCACTCTCTAAACATCCTTCCCTTATTGTACGCCTGCGCTTCTGCTCCTGTTCATAGCAGACGATACTATGGACGGGAAGCATGTCAAATACATCGATAGCGTAAGCTCAAACCATCGCGGTATGATCCTACTCTTTCCCTCCCAACTCATTATCAGATAATCATGAAAGGGAGAGGCGTAACAGTTGAGCAATCAGATCAGCTGGTCAACGGAGGCCGCCGTGACAGCACCATTGCTGCTGCACATTAAACACTGGAAGCCCAACCATGAAGCCAAGCATAACAGCCCAAAACCATTAACATGACACCTTTTATCCACATGCAGTCAAACTCCCTGATTTCTTACTCACGTACCGGCAAACCCATCAACTGAGCTGTCCACTCCTCTCCACAAAAAAACAGACGATTAATGCGATAGCGAATTTTATTTAAGCAAAGTGAGATGTTCAGAACTCACGGATGAGACAGCCCCAAGTACCACTTACGCAAGCTCCACCAAATTATTGCGAGCATTATTTGCACAGCGAGACTGAAACATCCTGTAGACGTCTAGAGCCAAATAATTTGACTTCGTTTTCTAGTGCGGCGCACAGCAATGATGAATGCCAACTAGTAAAGCAAGTCCGCATTTGTTCATGCGAATCACACTAAAGTAGGAACGGTGGCGAATACAACGACGACAACACATTCATCGACGCACACTTGCAGTCGATACTACTCAGCAAAACATTCAACGGAAACACTATTATGCGATTGTCACTTGTCCCCTTCGCGCACATTGCATTGATTTTGTAGCCACATCCCACAGCACTCACACCCATGCGTGTGAGAGCCCATCAATCCACTTTCCTTCCACTGGCTTCCATCACTAGTCGCTCTACGGGGGAATCGATGAAGTGGTAGACGTAGTAAGAATGTGGCCCGCATTGCTGTTCGCGACAACACAGAGATGGCTGCATTCCAACTCCGAGTTGGTGGGTGGAGGTGTTGGGTGCTACCCGTAGTTCTGTTCGTCCACGGACCATCATCGCATCACACCTTGATTGCACACGCACAAATGGACCAACGGCACGACCACGGCACAGATCACACCCACTGCACTGGCATCACCTCAGTCGTTGCGACCATATGCAACTGCATATATAGACGTGAGGACCTACGGGACACCCCTATTTTGTCAGTGTCGACCAATCCGATGGCGCCAATCGGCATAGCGATATGACGCGTCAAACACGACGCGTTGTGACCTCGAACCCTCACACCGCGTGGTATGAATTACGACATTTTTCTCCAAATTATATCCTTTACGGCTACGCAGACTGCACGATCCACCACATGCAGATCGAAGTCGCGCACTCATTTTGATGTTGTTACTGCTACTGATTGTTTGCTTTTATATTTGTCCCAAGTGTCTAGCGTGGATCATTCAATCTCACCGGTTGGTAAGTAGTTGGTGGCTTGTAGCGAGTTGTGCGTTTTCTACCTCGAATCCAGTTTAGACAGAGACCTTGAATTTCAGAATTGAAGGATGGAGCTGTTGGGTGCGATCTGTGCTGGTGTCCATTCATGGAGCTGAGCCTTACCACAGTTTTTTACTCTCAGGTCGACCTAAACGCATTTCACACACTGAACAGACCATGCGCAGACCACTGACTACATGCGCACCCGAACATACGGGCATGCAAGCATCTGCAGCTAATTGTGTCGTCAACCCATGGGCCGGTTGAGCCAGTCTGAAAAGGCGAGTCAGCATGATGTTCTGATAGGAAGAGATGGGGAGTTCTGTGCCCAGGTCACGAGTGGTGGCCTCACGCCATGTGATGTGTCATCACGATTTTCCTACCATTTCTGAGTTTTGGCTTTCCTCTGCTCTACGCCTTTAATTCACCTCATAGAGGTTACGAATCCGACTGTCCTCTGCCAGTCGACATTAAGCTTTGTATTGCGGTGGAGAGGAGGTGAGGTGGAGACAATTGTGGCGCTTCGTGGTAGCATGCTCAATGCAGTAACTGGAACTCTGTCGTCTGGTATATCATCAGCGACTTGTAAAAACTCAATCTCAAGTGCTATGGTGGCCGTTTAGGGTGAGAGTAAGTGGGATCGTTTAATACTTGGTTATCTCATGGAAGCATTCCGCTTGGACCGATTGGGTATACACTCGTTAGTTCACGCGACTTGATGTTTCTCAAACCTAACGCAAACGAAATGGAGGAGATGTAAATATTACAAGGCGAGAATCTTATTACTATGAGCGCAATGCCATCGGACGCTTGGCGCATCCGCCCTTCTCCTTCCCAATTCAGGCTGCGATGGCTTGTTGGCGTTGTCAATCACACATAGTTAAGCAAGGGTTGCCGCTCTTTATCAGCCTCCAATGAACGAACAGTTAAATGTGTCTTCACCTCTTCGACATGTGGCACAGCCGCCTTTGTTTTTGCGCATTCGCAGCTTAAGCGGATGACAATTTGGCGCATTTAGTTGTACTTGTACTTAGATAGGTCTTTTATCTACGTAGCAATGCTCCCGTAACTATCCACAACTGAGTCAAAATCGAATAGTCACTTCGGCATAAACCTGTATGCGTCCGTTGCCACGCTAGCGTAAAACTGCGTGCTAGGAAAGTGAATGGAATTTGAGTAACGTGTAGACGAAGTTAGAACACAAATTATCTCCTAGCATTTCGGTTTTCCTCAATTAGCTGCCTGTCTGTGGAAAATGCTTCTGACAGTAGCCAAGTCGCGGTCAGGACTGCGTGGGTTTCTAGTCCCATTCGCCTAATCCATTGATAGTAGTCTCGTGTCGTATCTATTTGGTTTGCCTTCGATGGACAGATCTTTAGCTAGATTCACAGCCACATCTTCCTATCTATTCCTCTCTGAGTATGAGTAAAGAGGTGATATTTAATTTATGCCAGAATGCTCTGAGCTTTCTGTCTACAATCTTTATGCCTCCAGCTAATGTATTTACGTGACACTTGCAAGTGGACATCAGTAGACACAGAAGAAGACGAAAATTAGGGCAGAGGAATCATCAATTTATGGGAGAGGAAGCATCTTCTAAACATCAGTCCACTATGAGGGATGAGAAGGGCAATGCGTTTCATCAACGATATTTTAAGCTGGATTCACACCGACACAAACGCTACTAACAGCCTGGCTAATTAGACACAAATAAAGCTTATGACATTCACGAACGCTTTAGGATGAATGAGATAGACAACGGCAACAGCGACAGCACGAAGAAGTAGACTTAGGCATGAATTCATTCCGTAATTTCATGGTGGCACGATAAAGCGTCCGCGCTGCGCGAAGATTTCCTTCAATTTCTCCTCTTCCACATCTCGTCTTTTAAGTTAATGAGTACAATGCTTCTATGCCTTCGGCGTCGTGCGGTCACTCAGTCAGTTTTGACTCCCGCAATACCCATACCAGAGGTTTCATTTGAAGCATCGATTACAGCATAAGTGATGTCGAACCTGGAACAAAGAGCCATCCGTAGGTGAGATCAAATGTAATCATCGAATAGTCCACCGAATCGACCTTTGGTGCTAGCCTTTAGTCGGTCTAGGAAAGAGTACCATTTTGATACAAAATGTTGAGAGGAGAGAGCGCAACTTTACACCCCATGGGTTGAATTTGCCGGACCTTTGATGAAAGTAGAACCAGAGACATGCCTTAAATTGACTTGGGTCAGTGTCTCGTTGTCACAATATGGACAAATTTGATTGACATAGAAGTCATCAAATTATGTCATGATAAACCATTTGAAAGTTGAGTGTTTGTCCCGTTAAAGTAGTAGCCAAATGAAATGAACTGCAGATTGGCTGCACATTGATAAAACAAGATGATAATTATAGGATCATGGTAAGGGAGGCCGACTGATGCTCCTGTCACCATCACAGTCGTGTATCTGCCCCATGCGCGCAGCAGGTTCTGCGAGAATAAAGTAGCTTGATTTAGCCCCAGTGAGGTGAGATCTTCTAATCCCACAGTTTTGACCAAGAAATCGCTTACAGCCAGGACACCCGAATTCGACCGGCAACTAGTACCAAGATGCTTTGCGCATTCTTTTTCCTTGCTTGATATACGTGCCTTGATGGAGCCTTATGAAGTCTTTGCATTGCAATAAACAGGTACAGTGAAAATCCACTTGTTTCTTCAGTGCCTTCTGCAATGCAAGATTATCAGCCTTTGTTTATACTGGGTGAGGCAAAAGGGACCCATAAATATGCCCGCAACTCAGGTTGCTTTCTAGCTGGTGCCAAAACACTATTCAACACATAAAGCCAGCGATTTGACGGCAACAAGGATACTTGCTGTCAGCTTATTTATCATTACGAATGCCAACTTCTAATGAGTCTCTTGAAGTCGTAACGTGCATAAGGATGAAATTGTGTGGCAGCAGGTATATGTCAGAGGATAGCCAATTTCATTTAAGGCGTAGACATTTGCGTTAAGCATACTTGCGTAAATAAAAAAGTTGTGTGCTTGCACGCACCACCGAGAACGTCAAATTTTCAGTAAGTTTATTTGCAGATGCGCAATAATAAATGCGATTCGACTATACATCCAACAGGCGAAGTGAATTTAGGCCATTCATTAATTAGACACTGATAGAGGAGGAGATGAAGCCACCAACACTGTCATCATGATGTCCTGCCAAGTTGCTCATCAGCAAAGTAGGGAGTAGATCTCCGACTTTATTCATGAACCTACATAAACTAAAATCGGATGGATGCGATGAAGATAAAAGAATTCGATGCTGTTATTTCTAAGGTTTACGCATGGTGTATGTGAAAGATGGTATTTACAGAGTGGCTGTAAAAGTACAGGTGTTGTAAGCTCCAACATCTTTAACAAAAACACATCCATCCACTCCTACCGCATGCCGAGACATGAAGGGCATAGATGAATATGACAGCCGACAATGTAGCTGCTGCATATGAGCTTTTAACACTATCGTGTGGATAAATGTTCAAGCAAACTATTACCAGTCGTGGGAGCATCATAATCAGTGCGCGACTTCGACCTGCATGTGGTGGATCGTGCAGTCTGCGTAGCCGTAAAGGATATAGTTTGGAGAAAAATGTCGTAATTCATACCACGCGGTGTGAGGGTTCGAGGTCACAACGCGTCGTGTTTGACGCGTCATATCGCTATGCCGATTGGCGCCATCGGATTGGTCGACACTGAAAAAATAGGGGTGTCCCGTAGGTCCTCACATCTATATATGCAGATGCATATGGTCGCAACGGCTGAGGTGATGCCAGTTCAGTGGGTGTGACCTGTACTGTGGTCGTGCCGTTGGTCCGTTTGTGCGTGTGCAATAAAGGTGTGATGCGATGCGTTGCGACGCTGGTCCGTGGCACCGCAATGTTTGCCATTTGGCACCCACTTTTCCTTTGTCCTCCCAATTGCCTACTGCTAATCGTAAAGAGTATAAAAGACAATTTTTTAAAATTACATCCGTATTTCCCATTGCAGTGTCCTCTTTAATTAATAGCTGTTTACCCTGCAAATCGTCAACCTCAATAAAAGTGTTTAAGTTTGTCAGTGAATGAGAGGATCGACGAAAATCTGTCATATCGCAATTTGGCCAGTCCCATTCTACAATGTTGACAATATTTGTTCTTTCTTGGTGCATT
Organism: Taenia hydatigena; assembly: GCA_036345935.2. Lineage (NCBI taxonomy): Eukaryota > Metazoa > Platyhelminthes > Cestoda > Cyclophyllidea > Taeniidae > Taenia > Taenia hydatigena. The sequence continues at coordinate 18,399,138 of JADWOT020000002.1, read as the reverse complement.
GAACAGCATAAATCGTCGGATGTTTAAGCTTGCATTACTGGAGAATTATTACAAAAGCCAAGAAAAGAAAATGGTATGAAAGTATGCCACTCATTCTGGTTCCAAGACAAGTCTTGCACAAAACTGACTGCTCACGCGGGTGATGTGCATAAAATGCCAAAAGTTGCAACAATTTTGGAGAAAGTTTGATTTGGATGCTTTAAAGAATAGTCTACATAATACTTGAAGTCGCAACCATCCAGGAGGTGCGTAAGACAAGGACTTTGAACGATGCACGGAAAGTTGCTCCATTTTATCGTCATTGGGATTGGTTGCAGCCATGCCTTCTCCACAATATCCTGCCTTCATCATCTCTAATGTGTAAAATGATGATACTTAATGAGACTCCGTCTCTTTATTTATCAAGCGCCGTAAGCTACTCACTAAATTACTTAATACTGGTCATGTGCACTGAAACCGTTCTTCTGTAAATTGATAGAATAACTTAATAGATGTGTTTAATGTGATAAAACGGATCCCAAATGACGCCTAAGTCAGTCCATTTGCAGGAAAAGCAGCAAATTGCTTCCACTTGAATTCCTCTCAAAACTTTTAGTAAGCTCCAACGCTTTGCTTCAAAGTGATTGGCACGCATGCACGTCTCGGTCGTGGTTACTCGATTAATCCCTTCGGAGAGTGTGTCACCGACCTCATGTAATCTTCGCCGTGGCGGTACTGACACCACCACAGATGTTCAAAATTATCAGTCAAATGCTTTATTAGGCTCAACGCCTTATTAGGGTAAAAGAGCGTGTGCGTTCAAATAAAGTTGACCGAATAAAAATATTCGTCTTCCTCATTATCTTGACCATGACTTTCATTAACCCCAAAGATCAAGTCATTTATGCCTAGCACAATTCTAAACCTATGCGGTGTAGCCTAGAGCAAAGATTTGAGCAGCAAGGGCTGACAGCTTTATTAAAATCTACCTTCCGGCTTCATCAGCATGTGCATCACTTAAATGCATATGCTTCTAAGTATTGAGTCAAGACTTGGCTGGAATTGCCACTACTTTATGCATTAAATACACTCACCCTATCCCCATGAGCCGATCATTCTGTGCTATCAAGGCATAAAATAGGTTTCGCAAAATTGCCTGATCCTACGCGTGGACGCCAACTATCAGGCATTTAATGTGTCATAAATTTTTTAAATTATACGTTTTTACACCTTCACCATGTTTCAACAACCGAACCGACATTGCGCGCCTAACAGATATCGGTGCTCAGTAGACCAACATTTTTGGGATTGCGAAATGTGTGACCAGACTAAAGCTAGTCTCTATTAGTCCAAGTTCATCATCAATTTCGAGGAAGGCTGGTGACGATGTTGATTGTAGCAGCTCAATTCTTAAATTAACCTGGATTCCTCTTGAGTGGTGCATGTAAAACGCCGATTGTAATTATGCAAGGGCCGTCAAAGTAATGTCCTTCTGTCTTATGAACTTAGCGGCTTTTAGCAGTAAGACGGGTAACACTACTGATGCTGATGCTGCTACAAGTTGAGAATGCTCACAGAGCATTATGAGTGCCTATGACATTGGATTGTATTCTCATTGTCATACGATGGAGAGTCAGGCGAGTGTCGCAGATGCTCGAATCTCAGGCGGGGCGATAGAGAATCAAAGAAAACACCAAGGTGGGGTTGATCAAAGACTCCCCTCTAAGCCATGATGCATTCAAACCTCGGCACATCCGGCACGCCATCAGTGTATGCTAGCGTCTTGCGCCAATGGTAGATTTCAAACCCAATCTTATTTCGCATTATTTATTGTTGTTCACACCTCCTTAATCATTCGGTTATTTTTCTTTTATTGTATTTTGCAATTTGGTCTTCACAGTACCAAAAGTAGCATTTGTTCTTAAAATTACAGGCTCAAAATAGCTGAAGCCGTAAAATCACCTATCTTTCGTTTAAATTGGCATTCAAGCTGTGTTAATACCTCGATGCCCTTGATCTCGTTAATTGCTGCATGGCCATTCCAAGATAGAGGGGAATGCTTTTGACGGTGAAATTCTCTACTGCCCTCATTTCAGCACATTGCCAAGTGGATCTGGTCAAGCAAGCGTCTAATTAAATACTGCTGTCACGACCTTGGCTAAATTCTTTTCAAAATGCTTCTGAAACCATTCAATATCACAGAGCACAACTTGACTCATTTCAACGCGTAGCATTAGACACTGCAAGATCGACACTATAAACATATACGTTTTTGGCTTTCTTGCAAATGCGAATCGGAATTGGCTTCCTTAACATGAAACCACAGTACAATTAAAGCCACCACATATTAACAATCTTGTTTTCATTCCATCGAATAAGTATTCGGTGTGCATAAGTAATAATAATAAGCATGGGATACCTTAGGTGTATGTTTTACTAAAGGCAGCACAATTAACGTTACTCAAGAAATACGTTTTTGGAAGACGAGAATGAGTCTGAATACTGCGACTGCCAAATATATGCTGTGGATACTTTACATTTTTTCAAGAATGATCAAACCATCACCTCAGAATCTCTCAAGCCCCATCAGATCTTACTTATTGCAGTTATTCTAAATGCGATGACGGATGAGTCAAATGAGACGCACTGCTTCATGAATTTCCTTCAGAGCATTGGTATCTACAACAGACGTCTCCCAGCTACCATACCAGCGAACTGACGACTATGGTGCATTAAGTCCCATGAGATAAACTTTATCGGCTGTACCAATCTGTTAGAACGGGTTTGTCACGATGTGATTTACCAAAGAATTGAGAGTGGTCATGATGATGACTCTGCGCATGCGTAGTTAGATATCTCATTTAGCTAACAGTGGTGACTTTTTCTTATGCTGCCATTTTTGACATTTTGGCTAAGAAATTTGATGAGTATGGCTTAGAGCAGTCAATGAAACCAGATTGTAAATTGTTCTGGCACCATCGTGACAAATTATCGACAGACACCCTCTTTAAAAGTAAAAATGCCTATTACCTGAGTTCTAAGAAGCTGCTGTTCTTTACACTTGAATTACTATAGTTAGCACTAGGAGAACCTGCCTTAGATTTAGAGGTTTGCAAAATTCTACGAGGTGTAATCACAGATTAGGCGTTAATCATATTCCGAGTGCAGAATGTCCCTGCTCATCAGCCTGCTCGTTCCAAAAGATTGAGGGTTTTAAGTTGAAGAGGTGAAAGGCGCAACTGTTGACCTCGCTTCATTAAGGAATAACTCCAAAGGATACGGGAAGTAGAACACCTTTAATTAGCACGTTAGATTACGCTGAAAATTCTGAGTGCCATCCTTTGAATTCTACCCTCTGTCGCTGTAGAGGATAACAGTACCTTAACTCGTCACTGACGAAGAAGGGCAGACAAACATCAAAGAGTTCTTGCGTTGCTATGTGGAAGTGGATGAATACAACAGGTGAAACGCAAACTCATCTCAAACCAGAGTCGATGTATAGGTAGCCGTTCAGCCCATGCAGAAAATTGTCTACAGCATTATGGTTGAGGCTCGACCCTTGTATATGAAATAAAGGAGATGCAAACACCCGAGCTATAATGAGAACTTATCAGTTAGCTGGTATGGTCAACGTTTGATTGCAATCCACTCAACCTAATAGATAAGAACAGGAAAAGGTTTGGTTTCTTGGCTATTTATGGCAGTCAACAAATGCAGATTAATTATTTGCTTGTATAACCAGGGCAACTCGAAATGACAGCACCTTTGATAACGTCATTTTTTACGTAGAATTAGATTTCATCGCTTTTCTATCCAGAGTATGCAGTCTTTAATACGGACTTCATCAGAGGTATGCTTATTTCCTAATTGGGCTGATTCACCTCAGAAACAGGGAGGAAGCACCCTTCTCACAATTTGTACTGAAACATTTGGCTGCCTTGTGATTAATAAACATTGGAAGGAATTGAAGTAAACACACTGCAATAAATTGAGATTAGCAGAGATTGCTCAAAAGCTAGATGCAATGAGGTGGTGTTGTTCGGCATAGAACTGCCGAACAAATCACCTCAACAATGCTAAGCAAGTACTTAAGAAGCCAGCTGCGCGCACAACTGGATTCAATCTTGCCATGCACAACTTTATTGTCTGGTCAAATGCGTATCAAATGCACAATGTGGGGGTTAAGTCTGATAAATCCACATTTAATGCGGATTGACCCTTCGTCTCTACTTCATCAATCAAGATTCCATTCATCCATTGTTCCATTAGAGGGTCTGATATTGATTGTGTGAATTCTTGGTAAGCCATTGCAACAGACTCTTAACGGGTTCTTCTCTCTACGGCATCCTTTCCAATTCAGATCACAATTGCCACAATCACAAGAATAGACATTAGGGCCTTGTCTGAGTTGGAAATTTTTGAAGAAGCATAGGATTAATAAAAGGATTACATCTTCAAAGACTTTTTTGATCTTCGAATTCTACAACTTAAAAGTGATGGCAAACGTTAGTGAATGAGATCAAGTAGAATTTAAAAAGATGATAAAGATTTGCAAGTGTAACTTACTGATAAATGAGGAGAGGCTGAACGTCCAACATTGCTAGCGCGAGCTTGATTTACTGTAGAAAGATGCAAGAAAACAAGTGCAGCCTTGAAGTTGTTTACTAGCTAGCTCTCTTAGCAACAAAATTTGTCGCAGGCAGACTAATGATCTGGTCAGGAGGACAGTGCCTAAAACTCGGTGACTAATAAGAAAAAGCTGTGAAAGATGGATGCATAAGATGCAATCAAGGGGCATGAAGATCGCCTGCTCATGTATAGACATTAATGCAATTTGGGGCAATCAAAAGGTCGAAAGCGAAGAATGTGATGAGAGTTGAGGAAGAAATTTGCTCACCTGTGCTTACGCGATTTTCACAAGCTACTCCAGATATTTGTACAGTTTTCATCCGTCCTGGACAATGGTGGATTGAAAGTCCTTCGCAGTATCTTCTCTTTTGGTAATCTATACGTTCGACTTGTTAAAATTCAATGTTTAAATATGTAAGAACAGTGTACAACTATTGCCAAAGAAGAATCCGGTCGAAAGTCTGAATAAGGCGGTTGCTAGGATGACTGCCAAAAATAACAAGAAAATAAGCAAAGATCCACATCTTGACCGAAATCTGAAATGCGAGAGCATGAATGGCTAGAGTCTCAACGAAGTGCATATTTACTGAATCACAATTCGAAAATCAGAGTTCGTGTGCGAACTATAACAGATAAAGAGCAGACCACTTTGAGCACGCAACCATTATTACAATCAACGCATGTTTCACGATTCGCATAACTCAACGTTGTCGCTCTGCACTTTAGTACAAGTAGCATTAAAACCCATATGCTGATGGTTACCTTATTTTCATCTAAATTACCAGTAACAATTTCTCATCTGCAGCTTAGGCTCCATGTATGCAGCAGGTCGCCTGTCTCTTCACGCTAACAACTGTTTCGTCAACTGCTCAGCGTTGAACATGTGGTGAGCAGTAGTGAATAAAACTGTGCTGGAGGTGATCTGAAAAGAGAACGAAGGAGTGAAGAGCAGGGTGAATTGTGAATGCTTGGACAAGTCATAACAAAACGAATGCTTCCATAAACTCTAGAGTGGAGGATAATTAAGGATTGGAAGCATTCTGACAATTTCTTTTATGTGTGATGTTGATGTCCGAAGCCATAGCCTTGGTACCCCTCGACGCGGTCTGCCAAACCAAACCATCGAGAGCGTACACCGATCAGTATTTGTTGTGATTCGTCTATTTACTGAGGCGATGCTTAATAAAATGCTTTTTGTGCCTTTGCAAAGGGAACCATAATTGACGCTCTTAAATCAATCTCATATCCAAATGCACTTGGCGCAACAGCCTGTCAACATAGCTAACTTCTCACTTATTCTCCTCCTTCTCTTTTTTAACTTACCCCTTTTGCTCTCTTTTACTCTGGACGCCATTACATGGCCTTGCTACTTTTGGGACTGTACCATCATTACTCAACGCCTTCAATTAAACGCAAATTCCTACATCTACTTGTTTTCTGCCCTCCTGTCATCATTTTTACTTCCCTTTTGAAATTCTACATTAGATTTCATTGTTCTCCTCTTTTCTGCCTCTCAATCTTCTACGTTTTGAACATTTCCTAAACCCAATGCCAAAGCAATAAGGAGGGCTAGGCATTATAAAAAGCAACGCTACCCTTCCATTGCCTGCAGCCAGCTAGCGTCTAGAGGCTTGATTGTGATCTTAACCCCTGTTTTGCCCCGAATTTTCCCGCACTTGTGCTGGTGTAAGAGCAAGACTGCAAAAAGGTTGTCTAATCTAATTTCACCGGTGGTATAAAGCCCTGAAACATTGACATGCGAAACCGCGCCAGTGACTGTACTCCATATCACTTGAGTCACTTCGTGTTTTTGGTGGTGTGAGACGCATATGGAGACAATCGAGAAAGCACTTAGAGCCTAGCATAAATACATTTCCACAATGCGCCATTATGCTATGCGGCAATTCTAAAGCCTTTTTTTAGAAGAAAATTAATAACTATGTCGTGTGAAGTAAATTTGTTTCTTTCCTCAAAGGATCAATAGGAGTTAGGCCTTGACTAGATCTTGTTTGCTAAAGATCTTATCATTTTAGCACAGTTAAGCAAGGGGAAAATGAAAGAATCAAGCTGCACGATGAACTATGTGTATTTATTTAAGCAAATAAAGTCTACTTCACCCTAGCACATCGGATGGGCTAATCATCTTTTCGTCAGACACTTTAAGTCGATCCGCATACGCCATTAAAACGCCCGCGAAATTTTTATTCACAACAATAGCAGAGCATACGAAAGAACAAAGTAAAAATGTTGCATGAAACCACAAACTAACCTGGCTACGTGTTCGTAAATTAAAGTTCCCATTTACCCAAACCAAAGTTTCTATGACACGGGATAGCAATTTTTCCCGTAAACGTCCATAATAACTATTCGTAGTTTTGCGAATGGGTAATGCGATTGTTCTTGTGCTTCTGCCGCTAAAACTTTTTTATCATAAGCTGCACTATTTGTGAAGGAAACAGCAATTCCTTGCGAAATTGCCAGATTTGTTTGTATTTACACAAATGTAATACTTTGTTTGTTTGAACTACCAGTTTCGGTGAGGGTCACAGAGGTGGCCATACTGCCCTAGCTGCATAGGCTGGCCCCAGGACCATGCCAGTAGCTTATTATCCTCTGTTTGTTAAATACGTATATTCTGCCTTCTTTTGCCTTCGAGGGAGCCTCGGAAAGCTACACAAATTCATGAAACACTTTTTGATCGATTTATAAACATTATTAACTCGGATACAATAAGTTCGGCCATTATTGCATATTTTTCGCACATGAACTTAAATGCACTTAAATACGCATGAAGGGAGTATGCGTTACGCTCGGATCAACTGATATACGTCAGGTCGCAGCTCATTCACTTGCGCTTCTATAAACGCCTGCTCCAAGAAATAATGTCACGAATTCGGAAAGTTGTGTCACGTCGCCTTATTGTTATTCTTGTTCAATTGAACTGATGTATTGTGTTTCCAATAAGGCGTGATATTAATACCTTAAGGCACATATCGCTTCTGGAGAAGCGACAGCTCTTCCTTACTTAGTAAGCGCAGTTAAGTTGTGGGTGTTACGGGAACAAAAACGGTATGTTAGAGTCAGTTATGCTTTGTCTAAGGGTTGAGTAAGCCACTGGCACTTCGGGTGTGCGCGATTGCATCCCTTACTTGATGCATCACTTTGCTCTGGCCAAACCCCTACAAATTTTTACTATTTTGGTAAAAGTTTTTGGACGAAGCGAATTTTAACAAAGAATGCTAACAATACCATTACCACCCTTTTTATTTCTAAATACTTTTCAGAGCTGCAGCACAATTTCCAAGGAATACCTTCAAAATACTTTGTTGTTCTACAAACTTTTGCTTTACTCCCGGAATTGGTTTAAAATGACACATTGCTGTTCCCTTGTGGGCCCGAGCTTTGGTGCAATTGACAGAGAGATAATAAATAAGTGACTCTTAGAACAATGTGTTCCCTGACCAAAGTGGTGGGAGGTGCGGTGCCCTCTAAAACTTGTACTCATCTGCATTTTCCACTCAATTTCGATTTGAGGTCAGAATATGCTGTGATCAGGGGCCGAATAGTGTAGGTAGTCAGACGCTGAAAATGGGATAACAGCGAAGGTTCTACGGGACAAATGTCTGACCGGTTTCCTAAAGGGAGTTTAGAAGATGGATGCACCTTCTTTCTTATCATTTGGAGAAGAATGTTAATATTGCTGCTGAATCCCACCAGATCTCAGGGCTACCTCTGTTATTCCAAAGTTCCTTTTAATAATTATACTTTTTGCATTTTTAATTCCATTTTTTTTTATTATATTGGCATGGTTTAAGTGTGCGCGCCGTCTACCAGACATTGACATTCCTTTCTTAACTTTTTAGGTGCATAATCTTCTAGCTTACAACTAATTAACTGGTGCAGGTATGATTGTCCTCCCATTTAGCTGATGATTGCTCATTCGGCTCATGTCAAGCCTTATTTCAATGCCGCAGATGCCGAAATCGTATCTTTTTATGCGCATATCCATTAAAATGTGTGAAACCTTATCACTGATAAAGTTTATCTTGCGATTCTTTGTAATAAGTGAAAAGCTTGTATCATACTCTTGCACCATTTATACTTTTGTGGCTTAAAAGAAATCATTCTTATTATTGTACCTTTATGGATGGATTACATCTGAAATGCATAAGCAAAAAACTTTGCAGATAGCAAAATGAATTAGATGATTTCTTTCTTACTGCCGGTTTCTTACTTTAGCAAATGTCAGTTCCACCTTAAGAGGCCCGACTGCGTAATGAATGCTCGATATTTTAGAGTGCTTTGACACCCTCAGACTCTACTTTAGCAGCAATTTTGTGCATTACGCGAATTTCACCTCCAAAAGGGTAATGAATATGTTGTTTTTGACCTTATCAAAAGAACTTTCAAACTGCACATATAGTGGAGTTTTGAGGGTAAGTGAAGTTGATTAGAAGACATGGTCTTCATTCTCACGATTTGTCGAATCCCGTGTGTCCTGGAGTCACCTTTTTCGAAGCTCAAGGAGGAGAAGGTAAAGAAAATGTCCAGGCATTGTTTGTTTTGCCCTTTTTGCGTACTCACACCCGTTGGCTTGAACTTACTCAAGCTGGCTTTAGATTACAATCCACCAAATCACGTTAAATCAAGCCTACAACAAACGCCATAATTAAGTCGTTAAAACGATAGTAATTTATCTAGGCATTATGTGCATGTGCGTGTCGCCAACAGTCTACGCATAATGCAAGCAAATAGCAGCTCTGCAGGTGACATGCAAATTGAGTTAGTGTTTCGATTTGGCACCGTTAGTGGTGAGTCCGGAGCGATTGTGTCGTTTATATCCTTCACAGACTTCTTATTCTAGTTTCGAGCCAGCGGCTTTATTTAGCATCGTTTGAAGCGCACTTGACAAGCCAACATATATTATAAGAGGCTACAGTTGGTTTCGTAAAGGCAGAAATTCAAACCTACGTGCATATATTTATGCGCGTGTACATTCGACTCTCGATGCGACGTGCAATATGGCAGTTGTCTTACGTTGCGAAAACTTCATCTGGTCAATGACCAATGGGGATAAGCGAAGTGCTAAATTATAGCAATGTTTGTCATTTTGTACAGCACTTTTTTTTGGTAAAAATTTGCCATACTTTCTTCGTAGAATTGCTTTCTCTCTATGTGTGATTGCAGGGAATTTAGATCGAAAAAAGAGATTGCAACTGCCAAAGAACGTGCAGTGGAACTAAAAAAAAGTCATCGACTGCGATTGAGAGTAATTGTAAATTTGAAGCTTGACGTGTTGCTACATCTACTCGATTAAAAGACATCCAACAAATTTACATGCAGGGGATTCAAAAAGCGTGAAATTCCGTCAAGTTATCACTTTTACCTCTAGCATGCATATGCCATATTGGTATGTTTCACTTCAAACCGCTTAAGCCTCTTCTTATGATTCCAAGTTGCACTGTTTTATCTGCTATCGGTGCCGCCATCGTAGCAGTTTTTCAAAGGAATGTCATGCACTCATTGCAGTAATTTCGCAGTAATAATGCACGATAAGATTATCATTTACAAAACGCATAAATGTAGTTTGGCCTGTGTTTGCTGGGGATAATATACTAGTTGTATTCAGCCATAGTGGACAAAAGATTGTCTGAGTCTTTGACTTTGGTCGGATCTGTCGTGCAGCGAACATTCGAGCAATGATTTTGCTGTCAGATCGCGTTGGTGGACCAATAGCCAGTGCGTCACGGCATTACCAAGTATCTTCCGTAATTAAGCCCACAGATGTTGTTTTTGCCACCAGATATCGTATAGCAGGGTTCATGACGCCCTGAATGGTATCTTGCAACGCCTTCCTGTGGCGCTTGGTGTCTCTACTTTCTTGACCCTTTCTGCCCTTACTACCGTGGCCATGCATTGATCATTTCAGCACTTCATTTCGCATGGACCAGAGTCACGGAGACTGCAACGAGTAATTAGAAGCGATGTCAGAACATAAGCTCCATCCACTTAACAATTTCAAGCATCGTTTTAATTTTCACATTTTTTACACACCAGTGTTATTTGTCAGCATTATTTTCGTTTATTATCAGTACAGGCAGACACACTTAAATGTGCTCACATTTGCTCTAAGAGTTTACCTGTATGTGTGCATAAATACGAGGAAATGACCCGCTAGTTACAACAATGAATGAACAACACTCAAAAGTATAAGGTGATGCATTAAAGTGATGGCAAATTATGAACCGATTCTTGTCATATTTGTCGACAGCGTTGCATACACACTTGAACAAGTTCATGGAGTCTACCCACTTACCATCCACAAGACTGTTAATGTATGCGCGAGTACATAAGTCATGAGCGAATTCAAATGAGCTCAACCGCATGTGTTGACGATTCCGAAACCCCACTAATGTCGACAACCGTTGAAGACACTGCGGCAACAACCAAAATAAGGCCATTCTAAACAATCTCGTGCATCGCCTTAAAGTCGCCTTCCTTCTATTCAATGTCAAAATATGACAAATCCAACTTACGATGTGCAAGTCTACCAAGCCTAAATTGCAAACCCACCGAAGCTGCAACTCTGCAAGAGTACATCACATTTAATCACCATACATTACTGCTCAAGGCAGTCTCCACCACGTCTACTTCAACTTCGATTCCACAGCACTATCACCTTTGTCATGCTCGTCCCCCACTCCACTCCGAACCGTCCCTTCTTTACTCTTCACACCTTCCTTTACTTCCACTGCTTTACTTCCAAGCACAATGCAGCCATAAGCCCCAGGAGAAATAATCGACTTGGCACCAAAGTGATCCCAGGCCACCTGCATATAAGATTGAAGAGGATAAGCACTACACGAATCAAACCACTCACCTTGTCACTTGCACTGTCTCCAGGTAGGTCGCAGATCCTTATTTCATTAGGGTAAATAGCAATTAGCCACTCGACCATTAAAAGAAGCCAAGCAAGAGAGAGGAAGTGATGCTTTGAGTTTCATCGACCTACCTTCCGGGGCATCTGCGAACAAGTCAAATCATTAGCAAACCTCAGATCTCGAGAACAGCTGCAACTCTAATGTATACAAAAGAAATCACTATTGTCCATTACATTTAGAATTGGCAATTAGCAAGGAGTGAGGCGAATGATTGTCTCGGTTTCCAGCTTTCCACCGAATTTGATATAGCCTGCAGCACCCCTACCGTCCCAACCTCCACTTCATTCGTCTCTCCAAGCTCTAGAACACTTTAAAGGACGCCTATACAACTTCTCACTTTACTCCGGGGTATTAAGGATAATGATAAATACCAAAGCTTTGCTCTACCTTCACCGAATAATTATGTCACTCCACTGCTTGGAAATTCGCTATCGTGGGAGAAAAAGATGACATCAGAGGGACAAACGCCCTCACAAACTGCCGCAGACAAGAAGACCTAGGTGGGGAAATCCCCCCTGCATCCTGTTTTAGCTCATTACACTCATGTTTTACACATTACTGAATCTACTTGGAATCGCCCACAGGAGAGCTTCCTCCCTCACCAGAACGGCAAGCCTACCATGGCGTTGTCTTCGCCGAGCTATACACTCTACGTGAGTGGGAAGAGCAAATGCTGACAATTTAACAGCCGCCAACTGTTCCATAAATTGCTCCCTAAATTTGTTTGCCGCATGGCCAATTTCTCGCTTCTCGTCTCAAGTGCACATGCCATCTACACCCCTCAACCACCTACGGAATACAAATTCTACTCCCTCCTCCATGTCCCGATCCCACCTGGCCATCATTACATCAAGACCTGTTGTTTGAATGCATGTGGCTGACATTCTCCATCGTTGGCGATATGTAACAGGAGTTGGGGTGATGACAGTTTCGCACGCTCAAGGAAGGACCAGTGCCCTTGCTGCGCCGTCGTTGTCTCTGTGATTGGCACTACTGCGAGGAGGCAGAGGCGCAGGCACAAGCATTACTTCACCGGGTCGAAGGGCCACATTAGCCACCGCATCATCAATGGAGGCGGTTCTCTAGCATTTTCTCCACGTCAACACATTTGCAATGTATATGCTTGACTAAGTAGTCCTCAGTTCAAGGCGATAAGCGTATGACGAAAACGCTTCCTGCTGCAGAATAGTCGTCAAGTTCATTCGACGGCAATGTGAATTCTTGTTGTGTGCAGCACCCTCATCGCTCTGCCTTGTTCATCACGTTATTGGTAGTGATGAATACACTTCCTCTCTTCTCACTCCATTTGGTTCAAGGAAAGTCAAGCCAAGGATGAAAGTACTAAAGCCGAGTCCGTCACATGTTTTAACGGGAATGTTGGCGCAGGAGTCTGAACGATGAAGTTGAACGAGGAATTTCAGTCTGGGTAGCACACGCTTGCCTGTCCATTTAAGCCAGCTAACGAGCGCACCTGTCTGATAAGCCGAGTGAATGACCAACTTCTCATCCACCCACCTGTCCACCAAGAACAATAAACTGGAACAAGGACAAGGCAGCAGAGCCGATAGTTTTGCCTAAATTGTTGGTTTGACCTTTCCAGCTCAGGCGCCTTACGGTGAACATGGCCAAATGGGTGCCAAGCGACGAAAAGGAGAGATAAGAAGAACTTTTAGCTAGCTGACTTCAAGGCCTTCCTTAAGCTGCTTAATCTGCAACTTCTTAAATTAAATCGTGACTCAGAGCTTTAAGCCGATTTCACTAAGTAATATTGCAATCGACACCACACGCGCAGTTGCAACAACTTCTTCTTCAGGTGCCTCGAGAGAATAGTGCAAAAATTGTTGAAGAGCAAGGAACAACTAAAACCGACGAGCACGACGACAGTGAATGGAACCTCGTCTAGCTCACCCTGAATACTTGGTGACTACCTTAATGGGGGATTAATTTGCCCACGTTACTTTTGAACATCTGAGTAAGAGAAATACAGTGTGCTAATTTGAAATGTGGAGCGGTTGTTCGCAATTGCGTCTCGAGCTTTCGATTCTCGGTGGTAATGCCCACGCGATCCAGAGAACGTAAAAAGGACAGCATAGTTGACGGCAACTCACCGTGACAAGGGATAAGCACCATTAGAGCTTCTGGTCAGTTGGGTGGTTAATTGCTCAGGTGGATTGTTCGGCCGACCAGTCAATCAACGATCTCGGGTGATAAAGACTTTAATCTTGACTAGCTGGCTAGTAGATTTGACCGTGACTACAGATTAACTAGGTACCGTCAACATGCGTCGTTTCTTACTCACTGGTGGTTTTGCATGAAGAAATTGATAGCGTAATGAAGTGGCCGAATGTCGCACCCCTCTTGCTCCAGCCATCAATGCTCGTGCTATTACCTGCTACCCGATTCTGCCCTCGCGGAAAGTGTAAAGAAGGGCTGTATGTGACTTAAAATTCCATTTCAATTATGCGATTATGCTGACGGTGTGGGAAGGAGAATAACATGGGGACAGAGTGGACTGATCCCCGACCAAGAAAAATGGCAGAAGATCTGCCGAGGTCTTTTGCTGCTCCTTCTGAGTCAAGATAGGTGTTTTAGGTGTGGAAGAGTCAAAATAAGAGGAAAAGAGGTCATGATAAGTCGTCAATCATATGGAAGAGGAGAGAGTGTTTGAGCACGAGCAGCTTGCGAGAGCTTTGACCAATTCGCTTTTCACCATCAACCCTCAGTTCGATGAAGAAAAATAACCAAGTCGATGCTCATGGTGCCCGAAATTTGCATGCTAGGGTTGCCAATTCTCGCCCCTTTGTACTTATATGTGCAAATGACTTAAATCGTATCCATTCTCAGAACTCGTTATCTATTTGTCATTATCGCTAGGGCCGTGACCCACGTCTCACTCCTGGCAGGGAACGCTGCCCGTTTTGCATGTCAAATGGCATCAGTTTAATTATAATCATCCATCTAAATGGCTGGCCAGATGGTTAGCAGACAGGTTAGCACTCTGACTAGCTAGCATGCATTTCATTATTATTTGGAATTGTCTCAAACTGGTACTTTTGCCCGATCGGAACCTAGCTTAATCGATATTCTAACAATGTTGTCTGGGTAACAGGTTAGCCTAGTCTGCAATTTTGCAATCCAGTCAACGCCCCCTCGTCCAAAGCCTTAACAGCTGCCTGAATCGGAGAGTGAAGAGGACCAGCTAACCACACTCCACTATGATGAAGCATAATTTTACTTCCCCATATCCATGAAATCTGACATCCGCGATATCTAAAGGACATTTTACTAAGAATAATGGGCCACTTTCAATTTAACCATTTAGCTTCAGCTGTAGTAATCGAAATTCTGTCATTCGCATATGTGTGGATGACAGGGGACAGAGAACTAAGCGTGACTACTCCCCAAAGTCTATAGGAGTTGATCGAAGTAATCAAAAAAGTATAAGGAGAAAACAGTTAGAGGGATTGAACACAGCATCTCGAGTAACTTTTAACACAGACCACATCAGCATCCGAGTCTGTTAGTTGTCGTGAGTGATGTGTGGCCACGGAGGAAATCAACGCGATACGCGTAATCTAAATTTCATCTTCCAATACAGCCTCGGGTTGTTTTGGTTTACGCCAGGAATGTCTGTAATGCAACGCATTCGACACCAAACAGGGTTTCGTCAGTTGTGGTAGGGCTCTAATAGAGTAACTGGTGCTCCACAATCGAGCGTGGATAGAAGCTGTTGCACAAACGCCTCCTTGGGTCATGCAAAATAACATGCTCTAAGAAAAATATAGTGTTTGTCAGCAGAATATGAGGCGTAGAGGACAGAATTTCTTATCTTTTTCCTAAAGAATGCATGCAAAGGAGTCTCTCATAGAGCCAGAATGCAACAAACTGGCGCCATTGTCTCTACTACGCTATGCACCTGTTTGATTAGGGCGCCAGTGAGTCGTCGCCTTGTAGAACTGATTGATCTTAGCGTCGCCAATGCGTGTGAATGGCCATGTGGCCTTGAACTTAGCACCCAATTCTGCTATGCAACCACACTCAAAGATTGCAGGTAGCGCAATTATGGTCGCGATGTAAAAGGAAGCACTTGATCTTAGACATGAGCATGGAAGTCGATTTTAGGATTAGAAGTTTTAAACCGAGTCGCAAGGGCTCTTAACAACGCAGTTGTTTAATCAATCTAACACAGCATCTGCCCATCTCACTCACAACGTGATTCCATTTTTCTGGCCTTCCAATCGAGACTGCGTTTAGGAACAAGGCTCGAATGAAGTATTCACACCGCCATGGTCAGGCAAATTCACTGCAACGATGTGTGTAAAAATGTAAGTAAATTATTTTGCGTTGGAGACTGTGCTGGCATTAACAGTAACAAGGCTGGTACTCATCCACTCGGAGTAGTTTGGGACACTAACGAAAAGGAAATACACGGTAACCATGTGGTTTTTTTGCTTTCTTGTTCCTACACTGACACAGTTAGAGCCTCCGACAGTTGAGATAGGGCAATATAACTGATCAAGTGATGCGGATTCTTTCATTACTGCGTTCGGTCAAAATGAAGCACTTTTATAGTTTCATACTCAATTGATAATTTCTGGCATCGCGATGCCTTTCTACCATCGTGATCACACTCTCACGCTACTCCCTGATGAAATTTCTCTCACAATATGCAATTCTCCTTCGTGGCATCTTCAACGGACTCCGCAACTCTGTTTAGCTTACCAATCTTAAGCATAAAACATGTCATTGTGACTACTCCTGATGTGAGGGTGTTGGATGTACTTTGGCGTCATTATTTTAGCAAACGAAACAGTTAGTAGGTTGGATTTTTTGCAAAAGTCGTTTGTGCAACATATAGTCACCGTACGATTGAATAGGTAATTGTAGTGGTCTACTAGAGGCTGGAATGACTACTTCCCTTGCTACCATTAGTGGTGGATGTCATCAAAAGGAAATCACTTTCTACCACACGGAATAAATGTAAAACTTAATGGCTTTTGAATTTCACAGTGTTCGACGCTGGTTGATCCCCCGTCAGCAATTTTACCAGCCTGCTATACTTAACACTTAACAATGAATTCGGAGGAAGCTATTTCGGATTTCACTCCATTATAAACCAGAATTTTGTGGTTGTGACCTGAGCATAATGCAGTGAAAGTAAATTCAAGAGGGAATCATTGGTTCCACTAAAGAAGCGGTGCTTCAAAAGTTCATTCAAAATATGCAACTTAGGCTACTATTAATTGCAACTTGTTTAAGGTTGTTCTTCCATTTCCTCCCAAATTGTCACTAGGTTCACCGCTAAAATGTAGTGCTAGACTTGCCCTATTACCAGTGCAAATACATGGAACTAAACCATAAAATATAGGAACTAAATTTTGACAAAAACATTTCAATTCATTGCAAGTCTTGACAAGTCTTCGTGCCAAATAACCTGGGGCCACGCTCATAGGGTGTAAGGGAGGTGTAAGATTGCATCGGAGTCTCTGAACGCGAAGTATTTAGAACCATCAGCAAATGACCGACTTCGTTTCGTCTCCTTAATTCCCACCTTAAATTTTAACCCATTTAAGCTTCAAATTCGCAACATGACACCCAATGGAGGATGAGTGGAGCGATTGTTCTGCAAATGGTAAATTTTTTATAACTGAGCTCAACTTATTCGTAAAATACCTATCCCAGAGTAGAATCACTAAAGTGGATTCTGTTCATCCCTCCGGTTATGAGTTCCGTTAAACTCCGTTCACTTGAAGACTAAAAATAAAGGAAAGTCCTACACCAGTATGCTGTGCCCTCATTTTAATCTCGTTTTACAGATCTTCTGAAGGTAATCTAATCCGCCTTTTGACTGCTGTAGGCTCAGTGACGCTTGCAGTTACATCACTACGGAGACTCCAATTTGCACAGTTGGTTGTTATACTTACAAAATGGGCGTGTTTTGTCAACCTACTGGTAATAATACAGCTACTACGTCATCACTGGCCTGTCGACGAGGATAAATAAATTGCATTGGTCTAAGTTTGTGGATAATTGGTGTCTGAAAAGCAGGTGATAGGCATTATATATTCGCGTTTTACATCTGATGATTGAACTGCGATTGTGCATAAGGCATATTATTTTGGCAAAGTTTTTTCTCCAGAAATTTGCTCAGCTACATCTGGAAGTAATGTAATCGGCACTGTGGCGGTAGAGATGTTAACTGGCACTTACTTTTCAACTCTCTACGCTTGTAAGATATTATGCCTTATCACTAACCCGAAAAGTAAACAATGTACTTGCTGTTTTGGTCTGCCACATTTCAGTGAACTCAGCACTGTACTGTTCATTTACTATCATGGCCCAGAGACCACTTCACTCGACGAAGTACAATAACCATCCAAGTGAATGCGTACGCGGCTGAGGGCTAAACAATCAGCAAGCGTATCAATTTTGCGCAGAATATTTTAATGCAATGTAGGAAAGTAGTGGAACGGGACAGAGGGAGTGCGGTGGAGGAGATAGATGCTAAGATCCTAGTCAAATGAATCTGCTGGACAGATGCGTAGATCGTGCTTAAAAATGAAGCTGACGTGGACTGTTAGTCGGAAGAGGCCGGTTGGACTGCCGATCCAGGTCCTCACATTCCGCTATCATTCCCTTTCTTCATACACAGACAAACTTTATTCTAGCACTGACGTCACAAAGTTCTTTTGAGTAAAATAGTCGAGTGATCTTCGAGAGGAGTTTGCTCTTGACAAAGCTTCCCTTTTTTGACAATCCTCTATGGCATCAGATGTGTCTTCTCTATTTTCATTGCGCCTTGGCCCTACGTTATCGACTCGTCATTACTTCGCCTACTGGAATAGTCGACGTTCATTTAGACACACCTGATAGCAAGCACGGCCCATTCAATATGACAATGAGCGTTAGCGGCACACCAATCACCCAACTTTGTTTTTACCAAAACTGAAGAAACCGGAACTGAGTCGAATGAAGCGCGGTGGAACAGCATCTCCTCCTTGACAGAACAGAATCAATCTAGGTGAGCAATGATGAGATTGATGCCCGCTTAGAGAGTTCACTTTCATATCGAAGAGATGTAACGCCAATTCAGTGAAGAGAAGCATATTTTGAATGCAATTTGCCAGGCTAAGAGCACTATTGCTAATCTGTTAGTGGCTCTAAGCGGGTAGATATCCATCACCGTTAATGGATGATGCGTTAGCCAACCCGACAACTTTATCCAGTAGTGCGATGAGTTCAGGGCTCAAGAAGCTAGTTCAGCTCGTACTTAAGTATAAATGCCGTCACCGTATGATCCGCAAATGGATCTAGGTCGGTTTCGTGGCGGATTTCAGGTGATTGTGCAGGTCGAAATTCGTCACCGTATGACCCCGCATATCGATTTGACCCGCTTTCAAGGCCAATTTACGCCTTTTTGGCTCGCAGCAAAACAATAATGCTAACGCCTTGCCAATCACAGTCATCTTTCCCATCCCCGGTACATAAGTCATGCATAAATTCGAATTGGCTCAACCACATGTGTTGACGATCCTAACGTTGCGCTAATGTCACCCACTATTGAGAATACTGTGGTAACAACCAGGGTAAGGCTATTCAATACAAGCCCACGCATTGCTTTAAAATAGCTTTCTTTCATGTTTAATGCTAAAATATGACAAATTTAACTCACGATGCGCAAGTCCGCCAAACCCAAGTCCCGAACCACAACCCCACAAAAGCTGCAGCTCTGCAAGATCACATCACATTTATTCATCAAACACCACTGTTCAGAACAGTCTCCACAACGTTTACCTCAGCTTCAATACCACAGCAACCTCAAGCTCGTGTCCCACTCTACTCTACTCTTCCCCTTTCTTCCTCTGCTTCGCTTTCAAGCACAGAGTAGCCATGAGTCATAGGAGAAATAATCAATCCGGCACTGAAGGAATCCCTGGCCACCTGCATCTAAGATTGAAGAAGGCAAGCACTGCAAAAACAAACTGCTCACCTTATCATTTACATTGTCTCTAGGGTGGCCGCAGATCGTTACATCATTAGGGTAAATAGCAATCAGCCACTCAACCGTTGGAAGAAACTAAACAAGAGAAGAGAGTAGGAGTTATGCGTTTCAATTTCATCCACCTACCATCCGGAGCATCTCCATACAATTAATATCATCAAAAAACCTTGGATCCCGAGAAGTGCAAAGAATGTGATGCACACGAAAGGAATCACCACGGCGACTTCATAAAATACTCAGTATTTAGCGATGATACTGGCGAATGATTGCCTCGGGTGCCAGCTCTCCATCAAACTTGACAGCCCTCAGCACGCGAATTAGTAAGCCGAACTCAATGTCGAAAGAGGTCAACTACAAGCTGACTCCTGAGCCGTCTTTCGTGGACGGTCGTTAATGCTCTTGCTATGGGGAGACTGTGATGCGGATTATTCTCGGTGGAGTGCCGTTTATAGACTTCCTAGAGCAGGCGTCTACCAGTTCTGATCTTCGGTTGCAGTGACTACCATGGTGTGAAACCTACGCGTTCTTCGTGTGGAGATGCGGGATGGAATCTTGATTGCGTTTTCCTTATTCAAATGATAGAGGTGTTGATCGCTGAAAAAACTGTTCTTTCGATACAAGGTAGAAATTATTCTGGCTCCTGGTGCAAAGAGCAAAATATACAAGCCGTTTCGCGCCTACAGATCTGCTGTTTCGAATAATGCCTACGTCATATTTTAAACTGCATTTCTTCTTCAGCGGTCGACCCATCCATCATTTAAGCAGGATAAGTATATTTAAAGCTGCATCGCACATCCCACACGAGGGACGAATTGATTTTAGGTCAAGAAAACTGCTGCATAACTACTCAGGAAGTTGATAAATGATACCCTACCGAGAATAATCTGCATTACAACCTCCACCACATCAGACGCATTGACGGCCTTGTCGCTCACAATAGACGGCTCATTGAGAGAAAATTTTCCCTTTGATTCTATTATCTCTAAAATCAATTTGCGGCTGCTCCGCCGCGATGCTGGATTCGACTTCATCTTTGCACTATTGTTTATGGCTTAAAAAGAAGGTATGGAGAGTTTAACAAATTCCCATGAAGTGAATTAGAATATCTTAGGTCCTAATCGATTTACTTAATTCGTTGCGAATTCGCCTCCTCTTCTTCCGTTTTTCCGAAATCGGCCAAGTTTGATTTGACGACGAGCAGGTATTCCAAGGATCTTAACCACGTGCTAGCGAATCGCCTCTTCTTCTGCGTTCTAAGAAATGATCGAATAACGCAAATGACAAAGACATCGCAAAACTCGGTTAGGAGAAACCTACGCTACTCTTCCTCTTCTTCAGCTTATAAAACTCCGATGTGAGGAGCAACTCAATCCTCCTGGCAGCCTCGCGTTTCAGCTTAAATAGCTTGCATGAGAAGAGATTGAATAGAAGTCAAATGCTTTTTAAAACAATATCGAATCTGCATAATTATGCATGGCCTTTCTTCCTAAAGTCAACTCATACTCCATGATTTAATAAACTACCCAAAATATACCAGAAATAGCTACCATTCATTCCGGGAATTTACCGAGTGGAAGGTTATGTTGTTCAGGAAATTCACAAATTCGACTTAAAATGTTGCACGTTGCGCATTTTAATCTATAATCTCGTCTGCAATGTAGACGAAAACGCAGGATTCGTAGTATAAACTCCAATACTAGATATAACTTTCCAATATTTTGCTTCTATCGAGTACTATGTTAAGTGCACCTTTACAGACATGTTTGCATAAATCGTAGAATCGCCATTTGCCTCCTCGCCTCTGCTGCTAACTCTGACGCGAGTGAAACCAGTGCTATACGATATGGTTTGCATCTCATGCAGAAGGAAATTAAGGCAGTTCAAACGTTAACTTGTTCTTTAAGCGTCGGAGAGACCAGCCTTTCCTATCACGGGGCTCGAGTTATTCTCTGACTTCTCGCCAAATGGATTCGTTTCAAGAAACATAAGTATTTCAAAGCCTTTTCCTCATTCTCCTTTCGAGCATCAACACCTACCGGTTGCCACCAAGCATTCCATCAGGATATTTCTTTCTCCCATTAGCCCGCAGTCCTCACCCTTCTATCCATCCAGCAGAGCACTTTTGTAGGGTAGGTAGGTAGTTATTGACAAGGCGCGGAGCTGTGCGTTGCAGATGAGGCAGATTATAGAGGCGACTACCCTCATTACGCGGAACGACTTGCTGCGGGTTTTGGGTGGGTAAATTGGACTACTTCATGACACCGCTAATTTTTAACAATCGTTGCACTTAATAGGATTTGTCATTGGCTCACATTTATGTGGCTTTTTTAACAGATAGCAAACGTGTGGAGATGGCGACTGGGTAGAGGAAGATTGAATGATAAAAAATGCGAAAATAGAAGATGGTGTGTGCAGCCTGCATGAGTATAATGATGGCAACAATGGTGCTGAGAGTAGCATTGATGAAGAAGATAAGGATGAAAGTTGCTGCTCATATATGGTAGGGAGGAAGGATTTTTATCCACCGCCATCCAAAGCCGTCTCCCTTACCAATGGTGCTCACCATTGTGACTCGACCTTCTCCAGCTGGTTTTGCTGCTCAACAGGGCTGCAAATTTACTTGGATGAGCGCCTCTATATTTTAATGTTTTGATTCTCAAACTGAGTGATACAGTTCTACAAAAAGCAATTTCCACACTCCTCATCACAACTACTTAATTGTCCATTCACATGAACGCGAAACTCGTTCTCCACCAGGTTGTGACAATTGGATTCGTAACGAATCATGTCTTGTTACGTAATGGTCATTGGCAGTTAAAACAACAAAGCGGATGCAAAATATTTTATGAATTCCGTGAATAAAATTTTGGACACACCCAGACAAATGCGGTTGTTGCTATTACTTAACCGATGCGATATTAAAAGTGTCCTGATGAGTTCTACGCCAGTCATCTTCAGTTTCGCCCTTCACCTGATTTAACATATTTATGTATTCATTAGAAGCAATGTTCATTTTGGGGAGTTGTTCTTTCATTCGAACTCGGTCACGTAAAATGAGATCGTCTTAACCCCATTTTGTAGGAAGTATTGCACCCATCCCTATAATATCTAGGGGTTCAATTTCACTGCTGATTTGATAAGCATATTTGCATTTCCGCCACTGCGCAATTCATGTTTCTTTGATTTTCTGTCTGCTACTTTATCGAGGGATAGGTTAGGAAGGGCATCAACTGGTTGTAAGAGGTTATCTTGCCTCATCATATGCGTCTTTAAAAATTTCCACTTGAATGCTTAAAGTTGAATAAAAATGGAGATGAGTTCTAGGGACGCTGAACACAACTCTCTGGTCGGAACTGTTGTCGTCGATTTCAGATGGGAAAGAAACGTCCCCTGATCTCCGCCCTAACTTCAGTGAACTAAAGACAAATTATGACCTTCTTTAATTATTATCACTGGTTCAACGGGTATGAAGGCCAAGGATGAGGAGACCCATTTCGTGTCCTCTACACTCGTACCTGTCTCATTTATGCGAGGCACAAGCCACTCTAAGTGGGCCATCGCATTCCATCAATCTCATCAACTGCCTCTTCCCTCAAGAGTCCACGTGCCAATGCCTATGCGCTCAGTTAGTGCACCAAGACACTACACCGCGACTTTAATAAAAAGTGCCCATCAAATGCTAATGCACTTACAATGGAACTATTCATTATCTCATCATCAATGATGTTTTTATCTGGCAATTCTAGAGTTCTTTACAGAGAAGATAACGCATGCCCGCAATGCTGTACCAAAAATGCTTTAGAAAGGAATTTCTAATTTAGCCTTGCAATGCAATATCCTGACTTTCTTGAGTATCGCGTAATCGGGGCAACTAGCATCGCTTCGAATATCACTTCAACACTTATGTTCTTGAAGTGTACTTTGTAGGTGAGAGGTGGGAAGACAATTTAAAAGTTGGTTGCGGACGAGCACGGTTGCTCGCCGGAGTGCGAGATATCCTCGTATTAACTGCTTCGTCTTCGCTACCACACATCATCCGTATACATATAATGAAGACGACAACAAACATTCAACCTCCCCATGGCAGAGGTTGTGACAAGAAAGAGGAGGAGTAAAAGGACTTGCCTGCAAACAAATCCAAAAAGACTGCACACCCGCTCCCCCCATCATACACCGTATCCATCCCTTCTCAACTCTAGTCCCTTTGCTCTTACCTAAAGTCGAAGGTGGAAGCAATCTCGCCACTTAGTCTGCAGTTATCGCACTTCAGCTTTGGAATAGGCCAGTGCTCTAAGTTTTAAAAACAATGGAGAAGTCAGCATCTTTGTCCATGTTGAATGGACTGCTCAGAAGTGGTACATGGGTGACACTTTGGTCAAGACCACAGCAGTCTTTAATAATTTGATAAATGAGTGGAAGAGGGATTAGTGGAGGGAAAAGGTGTGGGTGAGAGGGAGAGCAACAAACGGTGTGTAATGAAAGGACTTACTGGTTTAAATTTCCACGACCTGACATCCATAGCGTTGTCATGTTGTTATACAAAGGTCTTTAACTGCTAGCTATGCTTGAATAAAAGCCTTTTTTAAGCCCATAAGTCCCCATAGTGTCCCAGCGGATCCACTCACGAAACGCATCGTCAATCTGAAGTTAGTGTTGGACCGCTTGCAGACCGCTTTACTTTAGTCAGCATATGCTTGCAAACATTCACATATGAGGGTATTTGCCAAACCCGCAGATCTAGCATAAGACTTTGTACAACATCACGTCTCAGTCAAACCGACATGGTACCGATAGGTAGACACGTCCGTTCCCTTGGTATCACAGCTGTTGCGCACCTTTCGCACATGCCATACTTAATGCTAAATTGCCTTTGTGACAAGTAGGACTTTGTCCAACTTCATTGCGCTTCAGTATATTCTTTTAAGTATCACATGTGGGGCATGAGCCAAGGTTTCAGTTGGATGGCGTCATGCAAGAGACAGCCAGAATTAATATCTCGAGTAAGGTTAAGACGACGATATTTTATTGCAATTTGCAATATGAGGAGAACCATATGGTGTATAAGATTCCGTCGAATGTTGTAATTCACTAGTGCCCTGTCAAACGACAGACACATATGCTTTTGTCTCTATTTGGATTAGAGACCTATGAGACAACGGAATCAGTAAAGATATTTGGCTTCATTCTCGAATAGATGTCTTTGCATAAGCACCTCCTGCCAAGTGCTGCAAATATGTAAAAGAAGTTGGGAAGAATGGAGTCTATTCGTCTCATACACAGTGGATTGCTGCTTGTTAAGCAGTGATGGCAAAACCCAAACTCTGTTCTAAGCCTAACGCCATTAGAATAAAAAGCAAAGAGGATTTTACAGTTCTGGTTTTATCCAAATGAAGGAATTGGTCTGCTTATTAGAAGCCCTTTTGATGCTACTCAACTCTGTTACTCACCTGAGTTAGTAGCACTAGCCACATATCAACTTAATAAAGTTGATCGACAGAATTGGGGACGAGGTTTTCATTTACTTCTTAAAGCAGCATCAAATCCAGTATCGTTCTGCATCAGTAAGTAAATAAGCGTTGAGTTTCTAGTGTGAACAAAATAATAAGATTCTCAATTTAATTCTTCGGGCTTTCTATCTACTGCTGGACTTCAAATAAATTATCGCTATTTCGATAGTCGACCGATTCTATCCAAACAGCTTCCACTTATGTACGTAAATATTCAGCCCCTTGCCCATTGCCTTCCAATTCATATTCCATTTTAATGCCACAATATTCAGCAACAGCGGCAGGAACACAGACAGGTTAAGCTTCGTTGCACACATGAGCTGCCACTGTCAGACAACATGCTACTTCGCTCCACCCGCTTTGCAGCTTTGAAGTCCCAAAAACCATTCCTATTGAGGTAGAAAGGGGAGCAAACAAACACAAATGCGCTACTCCGATCTTCCATTGCCAACACGCTTTGATTTCCGGTCGTATCTACATCGCCAACCATCATTGGGCCAGGCACATTCTTGCAAGCATTAGTGAGGACATTCGCTTTCTCATAGCTGCGTAATCTGAGAATCCATTGACAACATGACTGGCTCCTCTGTGCTTCTACTCCGATGTTTGCCTTGTAAAATGGCATCTCTACAGTGGAAACTGTTGAAGATTGTTGCTAAGTCATTAGTCTATTGCGAGCTATACGCTTCGATTCTCTCCATCCACGCCTTATGTAATTGCAAGGCTCAAGACACTACAACACGCGCCATCGTCAAATAAATGCAGATAAGATAAGAATATTAACTACAAAATTGCGTAAATAGAACAAGTTTCTCATAAAACATCATTTTACACCCCAACTCAATGGATCCATCCAAAGGTTGGTGAATTGTTTGAAGTATTGCTTGACCAACCACATTTCAACTGCACAGCAAAATTACGTTGTAATATTTCTGATTTTGGCAAATGAGGGGGGCGCACATAATCAAATCTCATTTGCGCCTTGTTTAGACAAAAAAATAATGCACTGGTCCGCTGTCAGTACCACACCAAATTGCAACTCATGGTAGCTGCTTGAACCAATTTGTGCCAAAGGAGGGTACACAATACTTTTTGCCTGTATGAGATCACATTTTGCGAGGTCGGAGCAGCATGTATGCCATATTTAACTCCTAAGCAGACTGGCATTTATATGGGAATGACCAAATAGTGAAAAGCGGATAGCACTCATGTTGTAGTGCGTGTTCGCCAATCGCCTCATTAACTTTTTCCTGGACTGCTTTTGAAGTAGTGGGTAAACATGAATGAGAGACTTTAATCAAACACCCTTCTGTCTGCTATAAAACAAGATTTTCTTATTTTACTAAAACGTCATCTACCCACGCATGCACAGTGTCACACTACTGGAAGTTTTAATTTTTACGCCTCCAGTGCAAACTCGCTGAGTGGAAAAA
Organism: Taenia hydatigena; assembly: GCA_036345935.2. Taxonomy (NCBI): domain Eukaryota; kingdom Metazoa; phylum Platyhelminthes; class Cestoda; order Cyclophyllidea; family Taeniidae; genus Taenia; species Taenia hydatigena. Next base: position 18,372,647 of record JADWOT020000002.1, on the reverse strand, counting down.
ATAAAATTCACTTCTGATGTGTTGCAGCTAAAATTGCTATTCAAAAAGAGAGAGCAGAAGCAGAATCATAAAGGGCATCTCGGAATGTGTTTGAGAAATTTGCTCACCTCAGCGAAAAAAACGCTTTCAAACATCTGTCGCAAAAAAATAGTCCAGTGCACAAGATTATCGTTGTTCGTTGGTTATATCGTCGTCGACCTTGTGCTCATGTCACAGCAAGTGCGTCATCAACATTCTATCAAGGAAACAAGCTGTTTTCCAAGTCTCGCAATACATAATGTTCAAAATCACTTAACATTGCAAATAGGGATCGAAATGCAAGAATTTAGTGAAAGTGTGGGTAAAACTGCGGTTTCAACTCATCCTATATGCTCCAAAAATGGAGATAAAGATGGTAGTATGATCTTTCAGGGAAGGAGATCCCTTTAAAACCATTCATTTTAAATTAGTGCCTACGCTCTCCTTATGAGCGTACTTCAACAGAACCCATGGCCTAATTACATCCCACACCGCTGGTGGTAAAGGAAAGGCTCTCGGTGACACCTACTTCTAAAAAAGTCCAAGAAGTATTTTCTAAGGAAAAATCAACCAATAAAAGCGATTAGTGGAGAGTGTGACAGAGGTGGCAAAAATGAGGGAACTTGCCGCCATGAACGGTAAAACAAAGCCAAAGACTCGCACAATTTTAGGTGGAACATGCTTTACTGACGTTCTAAGGCGTAAAATGAGACCAGAGATATGCAAAGTGTAGCTATAATGAGCACAACCATGCGACAAAAGTAATGCGGCTGTAAAAGGAAAATTTGTGGTAGAACCCAAGCATTATGTTTCCTACAGACCGTAGTTTCTGCTTCCTCGCTGACCGAGCTTGACTGTAATCACCCTGTCTCGTATCTCGCACGTCTTTTATCTGCAAACAGGGAAGAAATTGTGGTCTCTCCTTACATTTATTTCCGAAAGTCTTGTCCATTGTCATTGGACTAAGAACTTTCCAGGTCGGATATCTCCAAATATCCTACTCACTAATTTGTTGCCGTTGCGGCATCCTGTGAAAAGTTTACCACTCTATCACGAAATCGCAACGAAATTAAGCAGTCGAATAATTTCTGTAAAATTCGTCCATTTGCATGCCATGCGCTGTGAAGATAACTCTAAAATACCCCAGAAATCGTAAATTATCCACTAGGTTGATAGGACTCTTGCGCCTGTCTGCTTTTCTATTAAAAGCACTCTTGGTAGGCTCTTACTTGGCTTACTGGCATTTGTGGTCAATTACAATTCTTTGGTTTAAACTTAACAAACTTTTACCTGTGCTTTCTCTTTGTGTTCACTCCATTTAGAGTCAGCAGAATCCAAAAGAAGTATTTGATCCCTCAAACGTTGCAGCTTTTCTGCCGGAATGGACACGAAATTCAGGGAGAATTACTGCGAGGTGTAATGACAATTTCATCCATTAAAGAGATGAAAAAGAAAATTACTTTATTCCGCTCAGCAAAAGACGCTGGAATACATCAATTTATTCACAAATTTCAAAGATTCCTAAATTGGCAGGCTCTAGTTTAATTGTATCACTTTATGTACAGGGTAATTGACAGCGTGTCAAACGAATGAGAGGAAAACAGCGCCTTTAGGGAAACGTTTGCCGCTATCTGTCGTCAGTACGGACCCGTTTTGGAACAATTTTTTGATAGTTATAAGTCTACTGGTGAGTTGCTAGTAAATAAGAAGAACCCACTCACTTTTAGCATTGATTTTTGAGATTGTTTCAAATTTTACGTCTATCAACGCAATTCTGGCATTTGATGGAACAATTTCAACTCCATCGCCTTGCCTGATACAGGATTCTGCATATTTGTGACAAATGTGAGAGGTGCAGGTGGTACATTCATTGAATTAGGTGCCAAAGACTGACGAAAAATCAACAATTTTTTGAAAAGTGTTGCACTCAAAATGAAAGTTTAAGAATCATTTATTTCATGTGAGGACCTCACGTCCAAGTGTTTTACTCCCAAAAGACCACATCATGACAGGTTTGGTGTGGTAGGCCGATGCTTCGGTCGTTAGCCAGGCGAACATTTCAGTTAATGGAGGCTGTGTTTAAGCACTTTAGCATGCCCTTCGGACCATGCCCTTCTGCATGGAAGTAAGTATCACATTTTTCTATGCCAGTTTAGCTCATCTCGACATTAAAGAGGAACCAAGGCACTACGGTCATTAGCTTGCTTTAGAACAGTGTTGAAGCACCTTGTTTAATAAGTAATCAGTTGGCAATTTTACCCAATTTAGCAGCTAACCCGCATCTAATGTGATTTAGGAGAGGAGCTAAGAGAGCAGGTAGAGGCGAGAATGATGGGGGTCATTATGAAGGCATAGAGGTCATAAGGTGGGCGTATGACTAAGCCAACGCAATTCGTGAGCCAAAGGCTGACGCGTGGGCGCATGCACATCAGCCATGTGATCTGTGGGCGCACTATGTTGCAACCATGATTCTGAGGATACCTCACCACCTCTGTAAGGGCAGGAGGACAAATTGTAGCTGAATAGGTATGTGCCTGCATCGAATGCTGACGTATTTCCAACTATGGCAAGAGACAATTTATCTCATCATTTTTATCCATGTAAATGCCTAGATATGCCATGGACCGCTCCTTTGGGCCCAAAGTCAATTCCATAACTTAATTCAATAAAACCCACCTTAACATCACTAATATGCTCAATAAACTTATAATTTGGTGCGATCTCACTATGCTGAAATGCTCAGAAGAGCATTTTAACCACCATGACACAGAAACTCAAGCGCTTTGGAAGATGATTTGGTAGTTTCGAGGTTTTAATGAAGCCTGCAATCGTAAAGTTGTGAAGTGCGTGCATTGCGGAATGGCATGCGGTGGGGTTGTTTTGCATGACACTTATAGCTTGTAGACCGCCTCATCGTCAACTGGCTTGTGGGTATTTTTCTTTCATCACTGACATATTTTAATGGCTGATGCTGTCTAGTCTTTCGCATATTTCAAACCCATTCTCAAGACTAACAAATCGACTTTGCTTTGAAATGCACTTGTCAACAGTGTTGACAATTAATCGCAAGCCAAAACAGTAAAAAGCATTTGCATACCTGTTGAAGCAAAATGCTACGCAACTGTCAAATAGCCACACAAATGAGCTACGGCCAACAGTACTTTAAGTCCATCACTACTGCATGCATACGCGCTGCAGCGCCTCCAGACTTTCCCGGCCTCCAAGAACACCAAATGAGGCACGACGTTCAAGCAAAATACACATCAATCTCACAAATATTCGACCCACTCGGCGAAGGTACAACAGCAAGGAAAGTATGTGGCCCCCATCAGCATCCATCATCAAATGAACTACTGATGCGTTACATAGTCCCTCCCTCCCACTTTAGCGCCATTCTCCGTGCTATCCTTAGCAATTGTGCTGCATCAGTAGTCTCCTCCTCATCGGCTTATGACTATTAGCTTTGCCTGTCTCATTTTTAAAATAAAATGCTTAAGTTCTGGCGCCTTCAATATTGGTATGGTGTGAGCTAAAGCCAGTATGAAGTAGTTGTGGAGTAATCGAAAGTGTAGTTAGTGTTAGTTGCTATATGCTTAAAAATCGCTTGACTAATGCAGGAGACATTCAACGCAAAGTCATTGACAAGCTTCCACGCATGCATAATTTACCCAAAGAGGCGTTTCTAATGCCGTCTACACGTGTGAGTGCTGCAGTGAATTGGGTGGCATGTTGCCAAAGTGCGATTAGTTTGTATGAGAAACGGCAAATTTTTTAATAACGCTATGCCTTACTTCCTTCTGTGGATTCTAACATACGTAGTAATCCCATGCCATCGTTTGTTGAATGACGGATATTGGTGGTGAGGTCACTTAATTGCGTTGTCGTTGTACCTCTTCGGAGTGGTATTTTCAATACACGTGTATGCATTCTGCCTGAGTATGCTGCCTCCTCTCGCCTTCGGGGAAGGAAAAGCTGAGAAAACTGAGGTACGTATGCATGGATTGGTGATGGAGGTGTCTTATTCTAGATTGAAGCTCTGCTGGCTGTAGCCCATTCGTATGACTACATGACAGGTGCGGTATATTTTGCTTCAGGAGGTTCTTGCTTTGTTAGGCTTCAGTTAATCGTTGGCCGTGCAGGTAATGGGTGCGTCTTGAAGCAAATAGACTTGAGAATGGCTTAAGAAGGCGCGGAATGTGTAACTAGTGGATGATTGGGTCGGTGGGTGTAAGGCGGAATAGGATTTTTGTGATTAAAAGAAGACAAGATGAGGAAAGGTTGCATACCGCTTGATGAATCTTGCAACATCATCCCCGCTGCAGGGCGGCTCCACATGTTGCTATGTTGTCAGTCAGCAGGTGGTTCTCTTAAACAGACGTGACAGCTAGCACAACCATCGGGCAATGGTGTGGCGTCGAACAATACGCTGATAGAACTAACCAAAGGGAATGGAAATTATGGTAAATCTGTACTACACTGCAAATTTCCCTTTCATTGAAAGCAATTTTGTAGTATTAATCTCCACAAGGCTGCGAATTTCGCTCTTAATCAATGTGTATTTGTAGCATTTATCTACACGATACTGCAAATTTCTTCTCAGTTGGTGTAAATTCGTGTCATTGATCTACACGCGACTGCAAATTTCGCCCTCCTTTATTGTACATTTGTGGCATTTTTGTTTTATGTCTGTTCTTGCTGATATCCAATGCATGTGGGGCTAGGTGTGTTTGTCATTAACATACCGAAGGGTCTTGAGCAATTAGCATCGGCTAAGTGATTGGGACGCCTCTACGTCTGCAATGCAAACAAATAGCACAAAATGAGGAATTCGCGTGCTCATATAGGTGCCTCAAAGAAATGTGGTTCATTTGAATTACACAAGCTTTATTTTTATTCTAAAATAGAGTCGAGTTTTGAATGGGACAAGTCTGCTCAGAGATTCCCAAACTTGATCGTAATTAAATTTTCCTTTAAAGAGTTAAATGCAAAAATGGCATAACGAATTTCATGATATTGTTCCTGGCAGAAGGATCCTTAATTGTTCTCGTCGAACAAAAATCATCGTCTCGGTCTGTTCTATTGGCTAGATTAGATCAAGTAATGCATGCATAAGAAAACGATGCAACGGTCCTTGCCAGCATTGATCTCCAAGCTTTTGTCGTGCCGATAGTGCTGATGGTACCAAATCCCTCAATTGAGGCGCGCATCACAACAAAATCAGCAATTGGTCTCCCAAAAAATTTGTTCACCGCTGTTTGGACCCTAAGGGAAAAAAAAGACGGTTTAATAGTCGGATATAAAGGTGTGGGTATCCCGCTTCAATAAAAGTCACTGTCAATATTTTCGAAAATTTTGATTCAATCCTTTGGATTGATGAGTTGACACAAATAACCTAGCCAAAGAGGACCTATGACCTGTTCTAGTGGATTTTTTTCGGCGACAATGCTCGTGCCGAAGAAGGCATAACAAATACCACTTCCTGAATGGGGAAAATTTTGTCTCCTTTGAAGCATTAATTAAGGGTGGTGGTCGAAACGCGCCGGACCCTCACAAACCATGGCGCCAGCCTAACTAAACCACTGGGACACCCAGTCAAGTCCGCAACTAATCACAACGCAGAAAACAGGTAGTACACAAGCGCATGTACACGCTTGCCATGCAATTGGTGGCTCTGGCTGACCTCTGCGCACTGTCATTGCACGGCGCAAAGCCGCTTATTTCAAAAATTCTCTTTGTGTTAGTGGTCATTGCGCTGTTAGATGCGGAGACGACTGGTTTGCATCCGGCGAGCCATCGAATTGCTGCAGCTGGCCCTCTTGGCGCTGGTGGTGATCGATTTGGCACATTTAACCTACGATCATCGCCTGAAAGCCTATTTCTTCTCCTTCCTCGCTTCGAAATTCACTGTTCCCAGTGTTGTAGGCAGCCCGAATGTCTGTGAAAACAATAGCTGGTGGTTTACACCCTATAGGATGGGACCAGAGCCGTGGCAACGCATTTTAAAAGAGGAGGAGGAGTTTCCTCTAGCCTATACCATAATGGCGTTCGAGAGACCTGACCAAGTAAGTAAACTACAATGTAGTTTTACCTACCTTTCACGCACGCGCCGCCATTTTGTATCAAAGCTGTGCTCTCTGCAACTTTAATTCAAAAATTGTGACTTTTTAGGACAATAGATTAAAAATGGGTGTTTTAAGAATAAATTTTGCACACATAATTTAGACACGTGCCGTTTCTAAAGCAGTCGGTGAATTTATAATGTGCCTTTGTTTCAGTAGACCCCATTATTTCCATTGGTCATCTAGATTTTGAATGTGCTATCGATCCCTGGATCAGTGCCCTCAACTCTCGTCCCGATTGGAGAGCAGTATGCAATGCATTTCACAGCGAATTTAAAGGCGCACTGGCACAAAATATGTAAATTTAACCACTTTTGAAAATTTTGGAACACATCGGTTTAAAGATATGGCTGATCGTCCCGAGTTTTGCACCTGAGGGGGTTTTGTTCCTAAAAAAACTGGTGATGGGCAGATGGACAGAAAGTGACAGTCGGAACTTCAGGGAATATCTCAGTCTAATTGCTGAATCACGCAAGCAGAATTACTCACTTTTCGCAATTTCGGTTGTTTGGCAACAGGGTAAAGTGACGAGTTTGTGACACGCGAAGAGTGGCATTTGACTGTGGGAAACGACTGAAGGTTAAAGTCCACCTTCCTCTAACCTGCTCTCGTCCACCACATCTGATTGCCTAGTTATGAGGTGTGACTCCCACAATGGATTAGTTGGGGAAATAATAGAATCATCTACTACCACCATTCAAATACAGGTTTCTTGCAGTAGCTCAGTTTGGTGGGCATTTTGGCCAAGTAAAGTAGTTTGGAGGTCTTTTACCCACCTGTGTCAATGCATCGGTTAATCTTAAAATGTCAACAAGATTATACTTTCCGAAGTTATTATTAGTGAGGTCAGTCAGAGGGCTATAAGATAGGTCAAGGATGTGGATGCCTACTGCAAAACAAAACCATCAACTATTCTAGCGAGGGATAAAATCGTGACCTTTTAGTTATGCCTCAAATACTTTCGCATGATTGTAGATTAGTTAAGGAAAATAAGGGCAATATTTTCCTATATTTCCTCAATGTTGTTAATGATAGACTTTCAAAGCTCAAAGTATGTCAGGAGTTCCTAGTCGTTTATATCGATAACGTCTTGTTGAATTACAGGCTCCAAACGGAATCATTTCAGTAGATTACCTTGATGATCCCTCGTGTAATGCATGCATCCCATGTAAAACCGCATTTGTGCGCCTGACTTTGCCTTAAGCTTTTCCAACTTAAGATCGGTGCATGCGTTTGTCTTAGAGTGCGTTAGTTCCGAGTTGTGCCGATCTCAAAAAAGTTAAAGACCTAAGGCCGCATTGCATATTGGGTAGACAGGTCCTCCTTTAGGGTCTCTTACACCATGCTAGGTAGTTTTGTCGCCTTCTTAAAAGATTAGAAGTATCTAATCAAAAGGATTAAATCGGTTTATGCGAATAAAGGTGCTTAGGTCTTCCATGGAGATGTTTAAAGGCGTTTTTATGAGGATTTGTTGGACTTTTATCAGAGGCCGCAGGGGCAGAACACCGTGGCATCTGGGCGGTGATTTGGACCGTGAAGACCCTAGAATTTTATTTGAATGAATGTATAACTGCAGCTAATATCATTCTGCCCATCCCGAATTTCTTTACTCACGTGGGGTGAAAAGTAAACAGTTCTCTAACCTCAATTACCTGATCATTCTTCGAAATTTTCGCAATCGTGGTACAGAGTAAAAACACAGCATTACACATTTCGACCTCCCTGTTTGCTGTACCACCCAATCATTTGGCTAGAGTTTGTGCTTGCGATGCGAATTGGGGCGCGTGACCTAACCATGGCGACTTGGCCCTTTGCTTGCACAAGCGAGATGCAGCTATTAGATTTCCAGGTTGGATTTTTCTGCTGTAACAATGTGTATACTGTGTACATCTCTTATTTAGGGTTTCGGCGAAAAAATTGCTCACTAGTTTCTAGTGTGCTAGGAAGCATATTCGGTGAGCCACCAGAGAAAACTAAATTTGCGCGCTTTAAACTATTATCATAGTCTATAAAAGTGTGCCTGCATCATCAGTTCTCTGAGAGAGAGACCTGACCTGAGGTTCATCTTAAGTAACGATCTCTGTCTTCTTAGGGGCCTGTCCGTGCTTGTGAGTGTGGTTGATCGTATAGGAAGGCTGCGATCTCCTTGAACTGATTCCAAGAGCTGACTAGCATGCAAGTTCCACTAGGGAACAAAGTCGAATGACATCTCATCGCGAAGAGAGGCAAGCAAATGGTTTAAGATTGAGAAAGTTCATGTCCACTGGCAGTCGTCATCTAGAGTAGGACATTTATTTAACCTGAAAACGTAATCTTGCCTAACATTCCAGCGTCTCACTGGCTGTCAAAGAAGAGGTAGCCTTGCTTTAGAAAATGAAACCGGAGAGTTTATTTGACTGTTTAAAACGTCCTCTTTCCCAGGGTATAACTAGACTATTATTACCTGAATGGGTCTAAAATGGGAAACACTGTGGAGACCGTGTAGCTTTTCGTTACCTGCCTCAGCCTCCTAGCCTCTTTTAAGTCGCCTAAGAGCCAGGTGCGCCTCTCATGAAGAACAAATTCCTGAGATTGGTTTATGCCCTACAATTAAAAGTCTTGAGGGAGGGTGTCAGTCAAGATAGCTGGTATAAGGATGTTTCCTATCAGGTTTGGCGACTCCTACGCTCAATCCACCGACCGCAAAATTACTATTGCATCCACTTCGACAAGAAGAGTCCTGAGCTCTACAAAAAGTGGCTACACCGGAAAATCGCCGTGTGCATCCCACCGGAGGTCTCGAAGAACGTATTCTTCATCTCCTCCATCTCCGTCTACCACTCCTATATGTCGGTGCTGGACGCCGATCTGGCATGCATGCGGGCGCTCTGGCAGCTGCCCAAGAAGGATCCTGAGTCTAATACACCACCTTGGAAGTATCTCATTAACCTCACTGGTCAAGAGTTCCCATTGAAGAATAACCTGGAATTAAATCGAATTCTAAATGTCCTTAACAGCGCCAACCTCATCCAACAGGAAAGGTGAGTTATAATTCTTTGATGCACTGATGTACCATATGAAAGACCGATTTAGCTGCAGCTGAAGGAAGTGAGATCACGAAGGTGCCGGACAAAAGGCAAAGGCTCTCTGTTTGTCCAAATGCCTATTGGTAGAGTTCGATGCTTACTTAACCCTTGAATGAGTGCTTCACTCGCACTTCTCCGACTTGTAATATCTGCCAATTTTTTGGAGGCGGATGGACAGAGAAGTGAGAGAAGGAGCCAAGCTTCAGCCATCGAGACAATAAAATTAGTGAGAAGGACTCATTGAAGGTGGCTAGCGGAGTTACTTGATATAAAATGATGATAATGTGGTGCTTTTCTTATACAAAAGGGGTTTCCCTGTCTCCTATGACGGCTAAATAGAGGTTATCCAGTGGATGTTTTCAAGCTGCTCCGATAAATGGCATATCGGCATAGTTTGAAAGACAAAAGCAGTTTAATCATCGCAAAATAAGTTTTCTTCCCTTTTTAAGAACGACCTTATTTATCTCTAACTGCGACGATCATTTTAATTGTTTAAACAGGTCGCAGAGTCGATTCTGACGAGACCTTTCTCAAATTTCGTGACAGCTGTTGTGCAACTCATCAACTTGAGCACAAGAGTAGTAAGCGGATACTTTTGAAACAAAGCTAGGAATGAATCTGCAGTGCCTTGAGCCCTCCCTTAATAAGAAAAGAGAATCAAATGCTACGGCAGACTGTGTTGTCAGGAGGCCATGCTATGCAGCAGAAGTAAAGTGGCAGACCATTCAGTCTCTTCGAGACCAAAACGAAGATTTAAAAAACACGAGAAGTACAGTGTACACATTTCGAATAGTATCGAAGGTTTTTGCTCCCTCAACCTTCGATGGATAAAGAAATGCTAACCAATGTTAATGATATAACAGCCTAACTGTACGACTGTGAGTGCTTTGAAAGGCACCAATTAAGTTTGTCTCTGTCATCTGCTTGTACTTCGAGGAGTAGGTTGGAATGGTTAGTCTTTGTTCTGGTCTGCCATTAGCATCTTAACGTCTCGTCCCCATCGAACGCTTAGGTTCAGGGCCATGAAAGCGTCTTGCACCCGGAGCATAGATTAAACCTCATATTAGAACAAGGCAAGAATCAGAGAAGGATATAGCCTGATTTTACAAGAATTATTCTAATTCAATTAAGTGTAGGCTTTTATGCAAAAAACCCATCAATTGGTGTGACAGCATCTGTCAGCCACAAACGCAATGGTAGAACTTATGTGAATTCTGCCTTCCTAGCTTAGATCTCAGCGTTGCAATTAGGAGAGCAATAAAACAAAGTGGAATAATGCAGTTCTCTCCATCATAACTAGGCAGACAATCTGGCCAAAAATCACTGCACGCAGGTGTGACAATTTTTGCATCTGAGCCACTGATCGTTTTGATGGCAGTCTGGGCTGTCTGTGTGTGGATGCATTGCAGATAGAATTGTTTACTTGCTGGAGGCTGAACTCTTATGACCAATACAAATTGAAAGGAAATTGTCTTTAGTGGATGAATCAGGTGAAAGCCAGATTTTTCCCAGGACAACTCAGGAACAACTTATGGGAAGACATGAACTTTAGTTAGAGTTGGAAGTGTGAAGGTGCAGTCTCATCATTATCCTCAGCTTTGTATTACTCTTTTGTTTTTCAACAAGATTGTCACCTTTTTCCAATAAAGAATGCAATAAAATAGACGATTGGGAAACTAAAAGAAGGTAGAAATGAGGAATACACTTTGCCTTCATGCCGCTATTTTATCAAATGGGCGACAGGGGTGGTCTTTCTTTCAATGATTTTCTTTGAAATGCGTTTTTGCTTGCAAACTGATTTACAAAGTACTATTCTACAGCCACATTCGTCCTCCTCTGCTTTCTACACAGGTTCTTCCACGTGCGCCGTGCGTGGCGTGATCCGCCGCATGGACTGCAGTTGCACAAGGGTGCAGTGCATGTGGTGGTGACGTGGGACTTCATCAACTTCCTCTTTACTGACCAGCGGGTAAATGACCTCCTCGACTACCTCCCTGAAGTTGGTGTTCCCGACGAAGCTCTCTTCTCCACTGTCAACCACAACGCCATCCTCAATGCCCCCGGCAATTTTCCCTGTAGGTAATCGTGCATTTCCCATATGATAGCATTGCAGCTCATCACTTTGGTCCCAAGTCATGGCTTATTTGCTACCCATTTATGGAGTGTTTTGCTGCTACTGCATCGTAGGTTGAAGTGCGAGAGTTCTCCACCCTCTGCATCTGCTGATTTTTCTACTTCATTTAACTCGGATTGTAGCTTCACACAGTACGAATAACTACTTCACGGCAAATATATTTGAAACTTCTTTTCGTCCTTACCCATCGCGATTTAAATTCAGATCATCAAGAAAAAGAGCGAAATTCGCAGTCACGAGAAGATCAATACTACAAAATTGCATCCAGTGAGCGCGAAATTCGCAGTCACGAAAGGAGGAATACTACAAAATTTTATGCAGTGAGGGCGAAATTCGCAATTACGAGGGAATCAATACAACAACTTTGCGTCCAGTGAGGGCTAAATTCGCATTCGCGTTTAAATGAAGAGAATTAAATTGCTTTTGGTTAATGCGAAATTGGCAGTCTCATCGCTACCTTTTTTCTCAGTTCACTCATGCTTATCGGAAGCAATATCCATTTATAATGGGGTTTGAACAACCGGAATCTCTATGTCCTCTACAGAAAAGACATGATTTCTGAAAACATGATTTCTCCTATTTTTTTATTCTACAGTTACATCGCAACTCACATGTTACATTGTATTTAGACATCAAAAACTTTTTTTGCTTATAACTATTTAAATCAGTCAATTATAAAAAGAATGTTTTTTTCTATAAAGAGCATTAGGCCCATTTGCAGCAATCAGCACATCAAATATATGTAACGTTAGTATGGGGGGACACAATCACCACGACCTCCACTACACTTACAGCCGAGAAAAGGGATGAGATATGGATCAAGTTTGTGACACCTGGAGTTCCACCAAGGACGCAACCTTCTGAGCGTTTGCCTTCAAGCACATACTCGATCCCACGGGACTGCGGTTCTCCGCGTCATGGAAGGAGTGCCCAATGAATTACACTTTCCTTAATCGGGCAGCAAGACTCGTGATAAAGGACCGCGAAGTCTTTCAGCGCACCAATGACTGTATTAAACAGAGGAGACATTTATCACATCCTTCGCAACTGAAAAATAGGGGTCCGATAGCCTTTCTTAGAAGCGAAGAAATCGTGTCCGTATGCAGAAATCATTACAAGTCTCCAACCAACAGCCACTTTTGACACAACATTGACCAGCTGATAGAGAGGCATGTCATTTACCCAGGCAGAAATCAAATTGCCACATAAAAAAGCTCAAGTGACCTCACGGAGAGAAAGCAAAGCATTGGTTCATGACTTTGGCATTTTAGAGTCCGGGTTATTTCACATCTCTTCTCACATCTGCGCTGAGACGATCTCTAGTATTATGCCATCACTCGGTGAAAAGTTGGACAGGTTACATCCCAACCGGTTTGCCATCTTCCCAAGAATCAAAACTCTTCATCCATTCACTGAAGTCAGCATGCGTTATTTTATTGTCAACTGCCGCTAAAGTCAGTAATTTCTTTATCAACTACAGCAAGGGAAAGGAAGTCCTACGAAGCGCCATCTCATAGGTGGACTCTCACAATCAACCACTAGAGTGACCAAAATGCACAGTTGGCAGCTCAGTAATGCGCTAAGGACGGAAATTTTGGTCAAGTTTAACATTATACAATCACTAAGCTGTCTGAATACAGTTTCCTCGGCTCAATTTTGTGGTTTCTCCCAATAATTATCACCAGATCATCAACGTTACCGCTGACTCCTCGGGGGTTTCTCGACTACCCTCAAGCAGCGAACCCGCAGGTTCCACGTGCAATTTATCGCCACAAATAAATCACTGGTAACCAATAATAGGGAAATCCGTCCACACCCATTTAGTCGTAATTTGAGGAAGTCTTAAAATGACCACAATCAGCAGACACCGTCGCGGTGCAAAATGCGCTCGAAGTAAATAAACGCGAACCACTTCAGCATTTAATTAAACACTTCGATAGAATTCGATCATTTCACCACAAGCATTACACAAGCCACTAATTCAGCAAGCCTCAAAAGTCGCCACTTACGCTATCATGTCAACACTGCGGGTTTACTTATGTGCATGCATAAAACAAGTCAAAAATTTCCAAAATGGAAGCTCACGTACCTGGACTCCTTAGCTCAAATTTGGAACCAAACGTAGCAACGGCCACACCAAAGCTCGACATTTCATATATGCCGCTAAGCACACGAAAAAGGTATTGGATATGAACAAAGCAAAATAATTGCCATAGGAAAAATACTACGCAGAGATTTTCGCAAGCACAATTAAGTACGGCACTTGTACAAGACTTTAAAATACGATTATATGATTCTCATGATTCTTATTACACAAGTCAGTTAAGAATACGACTTTTCCTAGATTTTCATTACTATCTATTAGATTTTCAGGCAAATTTATAATTGCTTTTATTTTTAAGACCGCGACAACAAAAAATACTGCAATACTGCAGCGCTTATGCTTCCTTATCCTCACCTTTTAGACGAGAGGCAGGAACACAACGTGAATCTCCTGGCGTCGACAATGGCCATCGCGCAACCTTTTACTAACTCGCCATTGGTCCATCTTTTTGTACACGACAATAAATGTGTCTTAGAACATTCAACCTTCTCGTATTAGGCATGGGCGCGGAGGTGGGGAGACGAATGAGGAAATCCCTGCAAATGTAGCCTATGCGAATAATGCGTGTAGTATCTGGCACGCACTCAGCTGTGGACAATGAAGGACTCGGATAATTATTTATATTTAACCCAAATACAATGCAGCTACAATTTAACTTGGCAATAAAAGTACTCAGCACGAGTAATTTTGCGTTTGATGTCTGTCCAGCTCTAGGCCTCGTCTACGGTCGCTTGGGTGGTGTTTGTACCTTCGTCAATGGGCTGGTCTCTAGGCCACGCCAGTAGTTTCAATCATTTTCGCGTATCAAGCATAGTTATTTAGATGATGAGGGTAACCAAATTTTGGGCACACCCCTCCGTAATATTTGTTATAGGTACAGCATTCATCGATAGGCAGATTCTCGTGCTTACTGTTGGCACTTAGGTTTTGAATGTCTATGTTCTTTTTGAAGAGAAATGTATTCATCGTTTATTTTGTGCGAAAATTCCATTCCTTTAAGGTAGTTAGATTTGAATGATTTTTTGCTTGACGTTAACTTCTCTCATTATGATCAGCGGTGTCACTGCTGCTGATGATACGGTGGACCGTACGCCCGACAAATCATCCTCCTGCGATTTCCTATAAATCGAGATTTCATGAATTAGATGGAAATAATCACAAGGATAGTCTACCTGTCCGTGGGGGCTTGCAGAGATCTGCAACAGGTGGGTGGGTTTGGCCCCCATAAACTCCACGTTCAGGACACCGCACTCGTGGTGAGCCTTTAGTTTTGTGTGCAAATACGTAGCACAGTGAGGTCAGTCGAGACTGAGTCATTACTAACTTTCGAATCGCTGCAAGCCTAAGTTGGTTCACAGGTTATCAGGGCGCTTTCACATCATACCAACACACTAACTCCTTTTCACCCGCCACAATCAGCACAGTCGGTTGTCTCAAGCGTACCGATTAATTGTCTTAGGTGGAGCAGCATCAACACGAATGTGCGCACTCGTGCCTCGGACGTAAGCACTACCAATCTACCTTCCTCCTTGCGAATGTGACACTGTCCCAATCGACGGCGTCATGCATTGGCTTCGCTTTCGGGGACCATTAATGCTCTCTAATCCGGTAAAAAATGCAGAATTTTCTGCGACTAATGGTCAGGATTCTTTCGACAACCCGATTTCATTAAACCCTTTCCGATTCCACTTTATGGCATGGTCGGAGGGCACACTGGCCTAAAAGTAGGGTCATGCCATTATTTTGTGCAAGCAGTAAGAATGAGCCTTGACAAACTCTGACTAGGCACATGAACATTCACACAAAACTGCTCTCCTGATAGACGGCGTACTACAAGCAATTCGCTTTGTATTACTTCGATAATATTCATGCAGAGCATGCGACAACCACATTCCACCACATGGGATGGAGAACCGACTCCACGATTCGACAAGTGGTGTCAGCACAGTCTGATGTGCTATTTCTCCCATCGGAATGAAAGTTGAACTAAAGTAGACGTTGTAAATACTGCTTCGTTCCTCTCGGTGTCCTTCAATTGGATGCCCGTGAAGGGTAGATGCAGGCTTCATTGTCAAATTAAAAGTCGACTGCATAGTTCAAACTGATGCAGTGTAGGCATCTGCACTGGTGCATTTAGGCAGGTAAAAATAGAAGCAATGAGAGGAGCACTAATGAGACCTTTTATGACCACCACCTCCAACAATGCTGACAGATGTTAGTACGAGGTATTTGAAGCTGGGTTCATTGGACTGCCTCCACCTTACTTCCTTCCTCCCTTTCTTTAGCATGCCAAACAGCGGTGACTTTCAAATGTCTGAACCTCACTTTAGAACATGGCATGTTCTCCTCTTCCCTGCGGTGTTCGCCTAAGTGGTTTCCTGTGAGGCTTAGCGACTAAGGCATGGGAGTGGTCAAAAATTCGTCAAAAAGAAATACACCTTCCTCCTGTGATGCTCTTTTCTATGTGACTTTTTATGATCTCACTTTAAAAGACAGTTCCTCAGACCGACATTGTAGGAGAAAAACGTGGCAAATGGTGCCGAGGTTTTCCCTGTTCCCATAACTTGCGGAAAGTACCAATGCGAACCCACGACAAGGCCAGTCTGCAATCAAGCGATTCTGTGGCTCCCTTTCAACAATCCTAACTGCACCATGATTTCACTTTCGGTGGAACAATGGCCTATTTGTGGTTGTCATCTTTCTAAGTCCCGTTCTTTTTCTACAGTCTCGGGCTCCAAAGTGACAAAAATAAGGGCGTTTTAGAGGGCTTCCCCAAATGTCATATTTCAAGTTGTTCCACCTTAACTGCTCCGTCTATTCATTCATTTTCCGACCTGATGCACCCTCTGTCGCCACAGCATTTAGCACAGTACTACATAGTTCTGCCTTTACTTATCCAACCACCCAGCAAAAGCAGCGTAGCAACTCAACGACTACAATGCATTCCATTCAAGTCATTCCATGCCTCACTTACACCATTCTCAGTTCAGTTACCCAACAAAATAAGCAATGAAAACAAACAAAGACATCATCTACGCTAAATACACAAAGAAAACAATCACCCGATTTGTCTCTCGCCTGCCACGCAATCGTGCTTCTGACCACTCTCAAGTCTTTTGCACATCACGTCGTAAAAGCTCCACTCCAACAAATCTGACCAGTTGGTAAAGTTCCCTCCATGGCGCCTAATGCACCACAATCGCCAATTCGTCTCCACAGTAGCCAGCGGAGAGCCGTCCAAGCCACCAAGGCTCTGAATGAATCGCGCCAGACTATCCATCTCACTTGACTCGTCTTCTTCCGCATTTATAATCACCACAATCGACAATGTTTGATGAGGTGCAAGCGATTCTAAGGTGGATGCAAAATCATCCCTCAGGAGGCGCGAAGCATCCGCCAAATAGATTATGCGGTCACAGCAGTCATGTCCATCTCGGTCTCCTGCAAATGCTGCTTCTCTAAAAACAAAACTCTTACCCCTTTCAGCCGAATGAGCAGAAAAAATGCAGCCATGCATACCGACAATGCGCGTGTGAGATCGGTACTTGATCATCGAAAGGTAACCGAATAGCGGAATGTTGGATGCTTCCATCCGCAGTGCAAATTCCCCCTTTGACATAACTCTTACATTATGATCTGACAAAATGCTAAAGTGTGCAGTTCTCGGGGCTTTGCCACAAGCAGGCGCCGACATGAAACGCTCATAAGAGTCACTTTGCTCCTTCTGATATCGAATGGCTTCAGTAGCGTTTTGAAAAGAGGTATGTGAGGACTGTGGGAAGAGTAGCCGGCAAAGACGTTTGTCTAACCAATTCCACCAGTTAATGTGGTTATGTATGAAAGTGGGGAATGGGCGTGTTGAGAGGATCCACCGCCAACCTGGAATGCTCTCGCATACATTCACCAAATCCGGCACATCAAGAAATCCACAAATTCGCAACGCCAATTCAGGTCGAAGATCGGTGATTTTACGCTGTGGACTATCTTCTGCCTGAAGCATCAAGAGAGTGCACCATCATGACTGGGAATGGAAATGGCATTAGCAAAATTTGGTACGAGGCAAACAACTAAACAAATATACGAGTTCAATGCAAGGAATGACAATGGAGATATGCGGCAAACAATTGAAGGCTACTGCAACTCACCATTACTGAAAGGTGCTAGCATAGACGATTTGCATGATAACGATCCAAAAAGTCACACCTTGAGGCTAGCACATCGATCCTTTCCGTATCGTCCAGTTTCAAAGTCACGTGCCCACGGCGTCTGCACACTTCTTCCTCGTATAACTAGGAGGCAAGCAATAATTCAACATCGCAATCTGCGCTATGTCAACTTGTACCAACAATGACATCAGTGCTGTTGCATCTCACTAAATAACGCCAACTACTTCATCTGACAGCAAATCGTTCCCCTAGTGATCGTTGCGTCATAGATTTGCTACTTGTTGCAAAAACGATTGGGCTTATCTACCACACAAGGAAACATTGAGTAAACGAAATGCTGAGCTGCAAAATATTTTTGAAGCAGGTAGGATGCGACACTGTAATGAGGAGTTGAATCAAAACGAATCCTACCATCAGCTGCATAGATATGCCTTATTCGTCTATTGCATGAGTCAAAGCGACAACACAACAAGAACTCATCAAAAGTTTTAACTCTCTTCTCGTTTCGGATCTGTTCACGCCTGCTTGACAATGTGCTTCTAGCTATGAACATGATAGATAAGTCACTCATCTCAGATACAACCGTCTTATGCTTCCACTTTTGACTAACACTTGTGTTTACTCCCTGTCCCGATGTGCAGTCACGCGCATATAAGGCTTAAACAATAAACAAACTCGCCATTTTCCTTAAAATATTGCGTATTTTATGGAATGTGTTGTAGAGTGCACCAATTCGTGGTTGTCTCTATCACTTTTATCGCTCAAGCACCCAATGTTTCAGATTACAAAGCATGTTCCGAAATTTCGAGAGTTGGATACCGACAATAGTCTTCAAGGAGAGTATGCACCTTGTTTCTCTTAATAGCGTCCAATCTTCACTTTGTGGCTGTTTATTTTCAGTAGGCGTTGCGCCGCCCAAAGGTCGGTTTTGTCGATGAAAGAACTAAAATCCGCGAGTGAGTGAGAAAAATAATGCAGCTTCCATGGACTAGCCATGAGTGTGTCACTCACATCGCAAGTCGCCCTACCCTTCCACCCATTAGTTTCACGAACTAATCCATCAGGAGCGTGATTTATTTACGCTGGCCTGCACATAAAAATTGCTTATTCGGGAATAATGCAATAGCGTATTGCTCAACCATTTTAGCGGATAGCGTTGTTCTCAAATAATGAGCGACTCGACAGTTTGGTTCTCAGATCACTCGAAAATAACTACTCAATTCGGACAGAGATGAAAAAGTGGACTGACGGTTAACTCTCAAATGGCCTCAGGAAATGGTCACAAAATACTCGAATTCACAACCATTCAAGTCGTATGTGAGCAGAACGTGTTCGAAGGCGCACAAGTGGATGCCTCAATTAACCTTTTCGCAGATTAATTGCAAACACTTCTCTCCCACATGATTCTCTCAATCAGAACACTTGCCTTTAATGCGCTCTCTTTTGCCTCCAGCACGTACGGATTCGATCGAGGATAAAGCAGCCATACAAATGAACGTGAAGCACGTATTCTTTCAGGCTGACCATAAGAAACCCCTTCTCTTGCGTGAATACTAACCATGAACACCGCCACATACATAGCTCTACTCAATTTCACTTGAAACCCAGATATACCGGAAATTCTACACTCTACTTCAGCACCTGCCAAGCAAATGTTTGGATAATTGACGTAAGCGAGCATCAGGACCCACTCAAGTCAACGAGATTACGGTCGACTTCGTCATTCGCCTTGATCTAGATTCACTTCGTTACTTGGTCAAAAGTAACCCACAAGTGGGGTCGACAATTGGCATGATAGGGATGAGACCAACCCGTCCAAAATAAAACGAACCAGCTGGGCAATCATTCCATTTCAACTCCTCACTCACTCCTACTTTACCGTGTTTAACCCACAACTTAAATGACACGATAACATTCATTGGGTTTCTATCCCACTAACTTCCCACATTCACTAAGTTCTTACAAGCTTGCTTGATAAAAACCAGCTTTGTAATCAAAGAGCACCATTGTGCAAAGTTCTCGATGTGCATCACGGAAATGCAAACGGGATGATGTAGGGGTAAATTGTGAAAGACACCAATAACGATGGTCCCAACATTAACTCGGCTGCAGGAAAAGTAACGACTCACTTTTCCACTTACGCATTTTGGCACGATGATTGACATGAATTTGATTCAGCGTCGTCAACAAGGCTCAGTAACTCACTCAAAACAAAACAATCTAACCCTTTCCCTCAAGACGGGGCTTCAGGCCTCACTAATTTTGCGCCAGGACGGAGAGGTGCGGTTCTAACGCCCTCACAGTTGCCCAAAGCCTTTCAACACCAAGCGTGTATGATGGTCCCGTTCTAATACAAAAAATTTGTGTATATCCTGATACACTGGCATAAGCGTGGATGTTTATATTTCCTGAATAGGCATCTTCTTCAATCTACTGGAGACAAATGGAAACAGAGAAATTCAAAGCACATTTGTCTGTTATACAAAATTAAACAACATCAGAGATCTGCGACAATCCTCAACACCCTGTAACGGCATGCTAAGCAGGACTACGAGACACTATTGGCCCACCTGCCTGGTCCAGCACAACGTCCAACTCAAGGTAAGCGGTAACGGCGTAGTCACACTTGGAACTGGGCTATGGCAGTCAAAAGTCCTCTATTTGTTAGTATGCCAGGTTCATCCCAAAAATAAGTTACCTCCACCAAACCTCGTGGCACATGAATCATTTTTTTACATCCGGCGGTACTTGACGCGAATCTAACCTTAGGCGAACAAATCATAAGTGAATGTATGGACTGAAAGCACTGAGTAGGCTCAGTAGCAGATCGACAACCACAGGTAACGCCAAAAGCCACCAAGGCCACAAGTATAGAGTGAGCCGAGGAGTGCCAGAACAGCCTCATTTCCAAATCGAGGTATTTCATTCACAAAACACCTGTACACTACATAACTAGTAATGAGTCGTTATCTCCATGCTCATGCACAGACTCTCCAAAATCACCATAGTTGCGACTTATTTTCGACAAACAAGTAATCCAACGAAATGGGAAAGCGGCACAATTAATCATTTTGACCAAACCACTAGATCAGAATAGTAGAGAAGGTATTCATCGTACTCCTTAGTGCCCAAAAATATCACACGGCTTTCACACTGACAAAATCGGCTGTCTTATGCATTAAATCCACTACCCAAAAGGAGGTGCAAAGCTTAATTTACAACACGCACAAAAATAAGTGCACGGCCGCTAAGTCCAGTCCACAACACAGCCAGAAACACATGTCACATAAATTCAACTTTGTAGACACAAAATAAGACGGAAACGAGACATGAATCAATAACCAGGATTAAAAATAAGTACGAGCTCACCTTTACTGGCTACGGATTTGCAAGCGCTAACAGATGACACACGAAGATGTAACGCGCGCCTGGCATCCTTGAACTTGGGTTCTAGCAAATATTAATCCGCAATGTAAAACAAAATCTCCAAAATCATATTTTAAACAAATTTAATTTGCAAACATAACTTTATTGTGCTTTCTATATTTGGCGTAATTGTTGATGTCTAAGCACCGAAAATTCTGAAGTATTTTCCTTGTCTGCTAGGCGTCATTTGTGGGTGTCGCTGGGCCAAATTAAACGTCTTTTAACCGCTCCTCTAAATTTAGTACGCACATCAAGGCACTGCCGATTGCCATCTTATTACGAAGAAGCCTCTCATTTTGCGTCCTATGTGCATCTTGAACGGATAGACACTAGCTGATGCGTGAACTGTAGACCTACACGCGGGAAGAACGCAACTTAGGCCCACATCCCAATCGTCAGGCCATATCCCCTTGGTCAAAGCCTTTAGCAGTCCTATTAGGATGCGGATTTGTTCTGTCTACCCGTCCGTTGTCCTGCGGATCCTCAGGCGCCGTGCGCGTTCTTGCGATTCTGAGAGTTCTGCATAGT
The DNA here is from genome assembly GCA_036345935.2 of Taenia hydatigena. NCBI lineage: Eukaryota > Metazoa > Platyhelminthes > Cestoda > Cyclophyllidea > Taeniidae > Taenia > Taenia hydatigena. Next base: position 18,351,087 of record JADWOT020000002.1, on the reverse strand, counting down.
TCAGTGAAGAGTTGGCTTTCGAAATTAGGACCCTAATCGCTACGGACTGATTTAGGCACTCTGTGTTGACAGATTCAATGATTAAAGGAGATTGACGTGACCATTTTGGCGTCTTGTGACATCGTGGGTTCCACTTCGGCCACTTTCGTGAAGTAGTCAACCATAACAAGAATATATCTATTTTCCTTCTTGGTAAGTGGCAAAGGACCTATAATGTCTATACCCACTCTTTTGCCTGGGGGCCTCGGAGACATGGGTTGCAGGGGTGCAATCGCTGTGGAGTGAGGCTTTTTAAAACTGCCACAAGTGATGCAGGTTCGGTAGAAATCTACCACGTCTAGGGAGAGAAGGCCACCAGCATCGTTTGCTCGAGGCCTCCACAATCTTTTACTCGTCTTCATGACCCAGTTGCTCATGCAACTCTTGAAGGACCACTTGTATTAAAGAACCTGGAATAACTAGGCGCTTGGGGGAACGTGGCGTCTTCTTGGTACCATGAAACCTCATCTTCCAGGGAGAGTCCGGACTACTGCTGCCATTTCCGCCTGGCTGAGTTCTGAACGAGTTCGTATCTTTCGCAGTAGGCTTACATGGGGATGTGCTAAACTTTTCTTACGCCAGAGCCGTGTCTGGATCAGTATTCTGCTTTTTTCTCCAGTGATATTTAGTAGGCTCTCTCAAAAATAGCGTATCCACCTCATCGCTATGCCCTTCTGCTAAGAGATGTCTGCCGGACAATGCGTCTGCGTTGGTATTCTTAATTTCTTTTCTGTATTGCACTGCAAAGTCATACTGTTGCAGTTCCCCGTACCAGTGTTCAACCGAACGGTCGATCGCCTTCTTTGTCTTAAACCAGGTCGGCGCCTAATGGTCTGTTCTCCCCATGATCTGTCTCGCTATCAGGTAGCGCTTGAAGTGGCGCACCACTGTGTAGGTGGCGAACAGTTCGCATTCTGTTGCACTCTTCTGTTACATTTTTTTTGCTGGGTCTGGCACTAGCATAGGCGATGACGTGTTCTCAGCCTTCTTTGTCTCTTTGCGAAATTACACCGCTCACGGCCACCTCACTGGCGTCCGTGTTAAGTACAAAGGGTGGCGCGTTGGTCTCGATGTTTAGTAAGGCCAGCATCGGAGCAAAGCAGAGCGTCTGCTTTGGTTCTTTGAAAGCTTCGTCATGATCGTTCTCCTGATCGGATTTATTTTTCGCCTGCTTCTCAGTTAGCTTCTGCAGGAGACTGTCGATCTTAGCAAAGCCTTTAACAAAACGCCTATACTAGTTTGCCAAATAGAGGAAGCTACGGGTTCCGTCTGATTGGTTGCTGTTGGCAAAGTTCTCACTTGTTTTGTGCAAGCTTCAATGACCGCCATTCCGTCTGACGAGACGGTATGCCCCAAGATGGTGACCGCACGCCCATTAAAATGGCACTTCTTTGGATTTTAAGGCCAATCCTACATCCTACAGACGATCCAGTACTAGTTTAAGATTTGCGTTATGCTCGCGAATTTCTCTACCGAAAACAAGGGTGTCGTCGAGGTAGGTTATGCAATGTTTTGGGAAAAGCTCAATTAGTGTTGTCTGTATCAAGCGCCGCAAAGTAGCTGCAGCGTTGCATAGTTCGAAAGGCATTGCCTACGCTTCGTAAATCCCATTAAGCACTATGAACGTCGTCTTCTCTCTATCGGTTTTCTGCTACTTCTACTTGGCAGTATCCGGATTTAAAGTCTGGTATAGAGAACCACTTTGATCCATGCAGGGAATCCAAGGAGTTGTTAATATGAGGTAAGGGGAAAGCGTCGCTCCTAGTTACGGCATTTAACTTTCTGTAATCGATACACAGCTGTAGGCTACCGTCGCTTTTCTTTAATATTGCGATTTATAAGGCTCACGGTGACTCGGGTGGCTCTGTAGGTTCATCCTTGATAATCTATTCTACCAGATTGGTCACTTCTTCCAGGAGAGGTGGCAGCATACGTCTAGGTGGTTTCTAAATGGGTCTAGATTCGCCAAGGTCTACGGTACTTCGCTCTTTGCCATGGGAACATGTTTGAATACTTACTAAGCAATGAGCGCAGTTCCTTCCTCTCACTGTCGGTGAGATACATTAAATGTACACCAAGCTCATCTTAGTTGTTGATGGAATTGCCCGCCCACAGCCTCGAAAGGAGCACTATACATTTCGTCTGCGTCTTTTTTGGTGGAGATTTGACTAAGATTGTTTCCTGCTACTGCTGGATTGCAAAGGTGCCTTCTGCGAAATTCAGAGCCGCTTTGGTGCTAAGAAGGAAATCAACGCCAAGTATCACATTCTAAACTAATTCTGGGCATATAATGAATTGAATCGTTCCCCCATTGCACATTGTAGCGACGTCTCTCATTTCACCCTCATCTTCCTTCCTTGCCTATCTCTTGCCAAACAATCCGCTTGTGTTTTAATGTTACTGGAGAGTATTGTCTATTCGACAAGCAATTTCTTTACAGCCTCTGTAATTTTAATGCAAAAACTTTGTCGCAGACTTATAGTTGAAATTGAGACCGCGTTTCAGAACACTTCAGAGTGATGAACGTGACTCAAGTGCTAAGCAATCATCGCGCCGACATCAAAAGAATACACATCAAAGGGCTTAATAAGATGACACATGATACTTCAGTTTTGCAGGATCAGTTGGCTGATTGATGAGTCTAATCGCATTTGTTACATTCGCTCCACATGATCGTGGTGAAGTGTGTGAGTGTGAGTGGAGAAATATAGCGACTTACCAATGCAGTTTTGCTATCAGATAGTGTATCACAATAATTGTTGCATTTCTTTTTCGCTACGTCTTTACATATTTATGTACGGTGAAGCACGTCACCAATTTCGAGTCCTTTTCGCATCCTCATACATACATAGCGTTGGCATTCTTCTTCATTCATTAAGTTGGCATACTGAAAATTGCGCAAATCTAGGCTGCTCTAATAGTGTGAGCTTGCATCAACTTCACAGTTTTGCTGAGTGGGTCCAAATCAGTACATCACAAGAATTGTCCATTTGTGTGATTTTCGACGCTCAATTCATAAATGTGGATAATGTAGGAACAAACGCTTCTAGGCAGGAAGCTCTCCATTCATTCACTTCGCAACATGTCCTCTCTTCTAAGCATTCACCACCGTTTATAACAGCCAAAGTAAATTGCAGCAATTTGTCATGTTATGGGTGTTTTAAACTTGATGGCAAAATGAGTTTCCTCCGACCTTGTTTTTGCATTCCATCACTGCCTTTGGCCTATCACATTTGGTCCTCAACACTTTTGTCTTCTCATTATCTACGTACAGCTTAAGTACTGTGGCTCTTTAAAAATTGGAAAGAAGGATGCGGGAAGCATTGTATTCTAACATTTCATCGTGCAAGGAATGCGAAACTCAGTGCAACTCTTGTTATAGATAAAATAAGAATAATTTGTTCAAATTCGTTTCCCTGCATTAGGTGACATGAAATTTTCGATACTACTTCTTGTGCAATGATAATTCTACAGGGAAGCAAGCTCGAGTAAGAAAAGCTACTTTAAAAATATGTGGCGTTATGCCGCATCGGGCTTAGGTCCAGCACAATCGACCTTATAAACATGCTTAAACGTTTTACAACATCATTTAATCTGAGATTTGGATTTTAGAAGCAACAGGCTAAGTTTCATATTGGTGAATTTGATGAGTATTTACTTCACAGGCTTGCCTGCAACAGTTTTCGGGCTCAATTTTGCCATTGAATGGAGACCTTCATCCTCACAATATGCGCTTTACAATTCATACTACTTCATTCAGCTGCGCTTAATTGCTCAAAATTAATTTGCAGTGCATTTCTTTAAAAAAGTCTGTCGTCATGGAACTAATTGGGTTTTGCCAAAACTTTGTCTGCGGTAGTGTAATTGGTTTTTTTTGGGGTGGTTTCCTTAATGCTATCAAATCAAAAGTTGCCGTAATAACCGCTACTAAAGAAAAGTTTTACCATCCCAACTACACTTATGGTCAATGCCTCATTAAACAATGGCTCATGAAAGGATCAAAATGCAATGTAATTTCGTTCATTAATGCTCTTACCTATAAATCGCTTCTTTGCAGATGGTTTTGTGGTCAGTATTCTAGGATTCCCAATTTTTCTGCCGTGCAGTTCACATGTGATACAAGTGCAAGATTTATGTCTCATAGACTCAGAGTTAAGGCACATATTATGAGAGACCTTTAGAACAAAGACAGGGTGAAGGCTTAACCACTGATCCTGCCGACATCAAAAGAATACATTGGATTAGTAGGCAATGACAGAGCGTGTGGCTGCAGAATTAGTTGTTTGACGGATGGGGATAATCTTATTTGATGCCTTTGCGTCACGTAGTCCTACCACTCATATGACATGATGACGTGGGTGAATGTGAGTGCAGAAATGAAGCATTTAAATGACGAAGTTTAGCAGTAGATAAACGTCTCCTGATATTTTAAAGCGCATTATCTTGCAAATTAATGCTCTGCCAAGATATTCATCAAAGCATGCTTGTAACCCTTCATCGTGGTTAACTAGCATCAATTAGATGTAGAAAATTGGATGATTAATAAAACAAGTCACAAATTCTGAGCTCTGGTTATTTTATCGCTTTCTAGTGTTAAAATCCTGCTACATTTTTTATATTTTAACCCCAAGTTGCAGTTGAGGTGCATCAAAGTTAGAGGATTATAAAAGTTGCCAATTATTATTGGCATAGTTTACTAAATTCTCATTTCGGAGAAAGATAACTTTACTCTCTTTTTGACATGTTCACTGTCCTAAGCGTTGTCACCAAAATGATCGCCGAAGTAAGCTATTTGCAGCAACACGATGCTTTGCTTATGAGTTAGAATTGGCGATATGTTTAGTCTCCGTGGGCTTTGTTTTCACACCGCATCTCTTTCCTGGAGGACGACATTGGTTTCTTAACACTACTGTGTACTTGTAATACATGTACATTTATAATTTTATGACTTGTGACAAATTCGCGAATGTTGATGGGGTCGCAAGAAAGAGTGGGGACAGAAACAAAACACAAAACACTGACAACCTAGACTGTGTTTACGTCTAAACTTAGCTTCAAAATTATTTAGAGAGCCTTGGTATGGGCGTATTTTGTTATTTACGACAGGTAGTATTGGTGAATTATAAAAATATATCTTGGCAAAAGCTATTTGCTAATTGCCAAAGTAATTCAGTAGCACAGAATGATGGTAATGTATATGGTCCTCTCAAAGTTGTCTTTTACTTAATGGAACTCATATTCGAAATTACTCCATTCTAACATGGCTGAGACCAATGGCAGTCCTGTGCCATGCAACGCAATCAAGTGAGCACATTTAAAATGCGATAAAATATATTTAAAAGGACTAGCAAGAAGATACCGACGTGAAGGTGTCTGAGGTACCAAAATGTGCCTCCTTGGAACTCAAACGGGTGGGTGTTTAATGACAAAGATTATTTGTTTGAAGGCTTAGGGAACAAAGTTTGTGATCCTTAACGATCAATCAAAGCAAATATAATACAAATGCGTAGGAACAACAGAATAGGTGACCATTCGACAAGAATTCAAAAAAACTTTCGCAAATATTTTAAAATAATCTCTCAAGGAATTAGAACACATCAATCTCGCCAAAGTACAGATATCTACAAGTGGATTTGACAACCGAAACTCAAAAAGGTGACACCCACACATTGGTACCTACTATATAAGTTGGAGGTAATCTGAAAGCAGACATCATAAGCAATCAGAGCATGAAAGTTTACGGAATGCTCCTTGTGCTTCTGCTCATCGCTTGTCAATTTAGCAAAAGTGATGAGAAATTAACAAGGCAGGCGAAAAATGGGGGCGAATCGACAACGAAAATATCAGCAGACAAAGCAACAAATGCAATAAAAGAGAGAGCAAGACAACTAAGTTCAGAGCTGCTTTGGAAACCACATTATAAAAGTGTAAATAAAAATTACGCAGAAGGAAATACTTTATCGCCAAACACAACGTCAGAGGCAGAGACGAATTCGCATTCAGCACCACCGTCTGGTGCATCGGATAATGATATGACTGCCACTACCTCATCAGCTTCATCTCAGTCTTCACGAACAGCAACGGTGGGAGGAACGAGTGGCACACCCGAAAGTACTGTAACGACAGATACAGCGTCACCGCCAACCTCAACGTCAGAGACAGAGACGAACTCGCAGTCAACAGCTTCGTCTGCCGTACCAGATACACCCTCCTCATCCGTACCTTCTTCTTTGCCCCCTGTCATTACACCAACAACATCTAAACTGTCTCTCCTCTCCCAATCCCTTGCGCTTCTCCTGCTCAGCATTGCTTTTTTTCATATATTAATAGTTTCTTACTGTTTTGTTGACTGTCCATTGCTAATTGTTTTTGCCTTCAATTTTATGTTGAAATTCTTGGTTTTTCTCTTTGGTCGTTCTCGTGTTTTGACAAAATACGAATCATATCTCTTGAACCCTACTTTCCTTGACGATTTTAATTCCTCAGACTAATAACATTGTTATTCAAACTTTTTATTTGTGCAAGTTTCTGTGCTCATTGGTGTTCTTTTTTATTGAACTATTGTTCTGCTATATCCATTTAAATATTCTGATTTTCCGATTTTTTTCCTTTTTTCACGTTTTTGGATTTTTGTCGTTACGATTAATTTCGTCTCAAGTTTTCTACGTGCTTGAAAATAAGCCCTTGGTTCTAGAACACATTTAGGAATTCGCTGCACCATGCTAGCTGTAATGTTCTTTGGTATTTTTGGTAGTTTTTTTGTTTCGACTGTGTTCCGCATTTTGAAACACGGGATAATGACATGGCCTGCTTTCATTTCTAAGCATTGCCCATTTGAACTTCACCCGCTTGATTAGATGTGGAAGACATTCCGATTGGCATGAGAGGGTTAGATATTTCAGGCCTGGGTCTCAATTAAAGCAGTCCCAGCTACGTCCTTTACAGCACTTGTACCAACAATGACCTCTACAACACGTGTTCGGACAGCAGCCTTTTGCACAAATAAAGCTTATCATTGTGCTCACCATTGTTTTGCACGCATTTTAAAAGTTCAGGCTCATCTCATGGCTCACTTATTTATTTTGATGTCTCTAGCATTCTAGGCTGCACGTAGTTCTCACTGAATCATGCTAAGTGTCCAAGCATTCAGTCTAACGTCAATCATACAAACATCCTGAAAAATTTGAAAATAATTATCAGTGAGTTCCAACTCACATAACAGTATAGCAGTATAATGTGTCTTTATAAACGCTCTGAGAATCTTCACGAAAAGTTGTGTGTGGTTTTTAAAATCTGCTTGATAATTACACGTAGTTGCTTGTGTTGCCATCGTAGCTTTTGAGACTTAGCGTCTCAGTGCATAAGTTCATCGGCTACATGATCGCCCTGGCTAGGCACGAGACTAATAAATGCTGTGAATGTTCCAACACTCTTAATCATCACAGTGAGAACTAATAAGGAGTGGGACGTGTGCAACGTGATGACGATGTTGGTGATGACGCGACTTGGATGAATAATGTGCTGGTTACCGGCAATGGTCGATGGCGACGCAGGTAGCTACTAGAGTGAATAGAACGACCGTGCTATGAGAGCAATAAGGACGGGGTTAACAACTCTGGCACCAAGTGCAGGAAATTGCCTAACTTCCTTCACTGCGTTTGAAATGCGCATATGGTTGTTGGCAAAGAGAGCTTTGCCCAGCTCACGTCTGGCAAGTTCCATGGGATCTACGACCGTCAAATCGTCTCAACATTACGGTCAAGAGCACATTCACCAAAGATTTACAGCTTTAATGAAGAAGCACAAAAGCATACTGCGACTTGACAATTGCCCTAAGTAAGAGATTCAGTATATCGGGATGGTACGCGATCCAAACTCTTTTACACCTCAAAGACCATGAGCCGCATTAAACACGGGAGTCTCAGCTACCGATAGCTCTTTGTCTGCGCATATCATCCAAACAACCGCCTTGCAAAAAGTGATTTCAAATTCGTAGAAATGGCTGTATCTGCAAAAGCCTGTAGCCAGTAAAACGCCTAAAATTGGGAAAAGTGTTTGCATTTAGTGATGACACAAATGTATTGCAACGTTCGAACCCAAGAAATTCATGTCAAACATTTGCATCAATATTTTGGGGTAATTTCAGCGAGTTGTGGGAAAGCTTGCAGGGAATGCATATGCATTAGTCAATTAAATACTCACAAAGAGCTTCTGGAATGCATTTTTCGCAGTATTTCTTCGATGAGCTAAGCATGATTTCGTCTTACTGGGTCGCATAAAATCGACGAATTATTCATAGAATAAAGTACGGATAATAACACAAGTGAGTTGCATTAAATAAATCACTTGAATTTAAGACTAAGGAAGACATATTGCTGGGGTAAAATGAGCATCTAAAGCAAACAGAAGGGATCGCGGCCAGCGAAAATGAGCGTTAAATAAATAACAAGCGCAGTATATGAGAACTGCCAAAACGCCTAATCTACTAACAAGTAATGGCACCTGCTGCTTTTGCACCAATTCGAATGCTCGATGCTAACAAATGAAGCAATTGAAGTAAGTACAACTGGTACAAGCTGCCATGAGAGCAAAAAGGAAGGTAGGTGCTTCAGCAACCATCAAGGCCAGCATTTGGCGGGCAATGTCAGCAGTTCCAAAACTACCTTGGCATTTACCACTGACTTGATACAAATCGAAGAGCATGCAGAGATTCGTGTTCACAACCATCATGGCTACAAACAAACAGCTTCTCTCTAGAGATTTAAATACAGCCGATCGACTACTTTGCCACAGACTACAACAGCAACAACAACAACACTATTACCTTAACAAACAGTTTCAAATTGAAAACGAAGCAGTAGCGGTTAGGCATTTTTGAATGACCACTGGTAGCCAACCATGGCAGTTGCGTTCAGAGAATACGATAAACAAATCCTTCAAAGTAGGCAAACACTAACCGATGTATGACAAGTCGAGGCACACACTAGTCATGAGCTTTCCATGCGCAAAGAAGAGAAGAATATAGTGGGATTATATTCAGACAAAGAAGTCAACTTGAGAATGAAAGCGAACCGCTCTTCAGTGATACTGCAGTACCCATCAAGGTCAACACCACTTTGACGGAATTTGAAGCAAGCAATGGACAAAAATAAACGGGATCCGGGGTGAGAAAGGAGGTTACTTTACCAGTCCTCATGCTCCGACTTAGTTTCTTCGAGAAGAGCCGGGTGATACTGCGCCAACATTTCCATCTTCATCGCGTGCACATACGAGGAGGGACGAAGAGAATGTCACATGCATCGACCGTAGATCCTCTCACCTCCACATAAAGCGCATTTTATCCTAGCCCTCTTACCTAAAACAATTTCAAAAGTGGTGAGCACATACTGAAAATGCAGACGATCTCTCATTAATTCTCCCACACCGGCTGATGTGCTAGACGCGCGTCCAGTGTCTGTGGCTAGCATTGTCTACTAATGCGACGAACTCATTGAGAGCTACAAGAGACTAGACGACTGAATCGGGGTCGACTGGGTTGGTAGCACCTAAGCTCAGCCAGAACAAAGCAACTCCTTCCAACATTTGTAACCCAACCACATGCATCACCGATGGAGACGCTGTGTAAGTCAGCGCCGTGACCCTCAATCCGGAAAATCTTAAGTCAATCGCAAAACATGCGACTAATCCAAGAGGGAAGTCAGAAAACTTAAAACAAAACTAACCAAATGACTTGATCAGAAGGACCGATGCAACATCAAGCAGATGAAGCCAAGTTGTTTAGTTGACAAATGGAGCCTTAGTTAGTGAAGGAATGCAAAAATAATGAGCGAACGAAGAAAATAAGACGCTGGAGGACGAATAGTGAATGGCTTCGGAAACAGGATGAAAATTGGTGCGATGCAGTTGAGTAGCTAGTGTCATGAATGGATAAGTAGGAGAGTGTTAAAAACTTATAAAAGGAGGGAGACAGAAGGCGGTAGTCATTACTAGGAACTCAGCCACTTTCGCCTCCAATTCCGTGCTGATGGCCTGCACTCAATTAAGTCTCTGGCCCATTTCTGCCAAATTCACTTCTCTGGCCATCGACACAACCAGAATGGCGGCATTGAGGCAACATATTGCACTAGGCTCTTTTTGGCCCCTTTGTCGCACATCCTTACCTGACCCGCAGTGTTGCGTTTATTCTTTGTCTTTGACAGAGCATATTTTATGCCTCAAATCTGACGTAGCCCGGAATTTCATCAATTCAGCTGTAAAGGACGATCGTTCGACTGAGTGCTTAAGTGTTTGCTTGATGCGGGACCAACAGCAAAACGCTTTTATCTTAGCAAGTGGCTTGTTAGGTGTCACTTCAGTTAGTCGGTTATAAGGGCAAGTTGGACTGGGAAGGGCAATTTTCCAAGATTTCTTGACCGAGGCTAAGCGTAGAATACGCATTATTGCTGACAAGAGCGTAGTGCGCATGAGAGTCCAATACGTCCTCGTCTAAAAAGGAATTAAAACTAGCCTTAAATCCTTGACGTCACCTACTTCCATCCACATTTTGTTAGTTGACGTCAAAGGAATTTTGACAGATGGATCAGTGAGGCCTCGGAAGTTGTCCGAATTGAGTGCAGCTGTGAGTTGGGAGTCAACAGAGCAACGCATTGGCTTTTATGAACAAAGTTAAACGAAATGCTTTTAGGCTCATCAGTAAATGTATATATTTGATAGATTTGAGAGGCATTATACTGATAATCTTCACTGTCAACCACTTTCGATGTCGATTTGATGATTGTCACCTTCTTTTAATTCATTCGCTTGGCACTAAATTCGGAAGTTGTAGGGGCACTTGAGGGTGTGGTTGTCCTGATGTCGCATTAAACGCACTCGGAGGTTACTGGTGCGTTAAAATCGAGATTAGCTTTCGAAGCAGCACAAGGTTTGGTAAGTCGGCAGCGCAGGATGCTTTGCTATCTGTATCTTCTTTCCGTTCTGACCCTAAAGCCTTTTGCCCCATAGAATTGCAACCATAGCACTCAAATCAATGGAAACCGGCTCACATGCGTCAGTTACTCTCCCTGCATGACATTCAGGTGATGCATGCAGTGGCAATGAATCCACTTGCATACTGACCGCAATAACCTGCTCACCATCACATTCGCAAACAAGGCCAAGCGGCCAGGCTACGAGTGTCTGAATGTTACTTTATTACAGGCAGAAGCCCGCACATTTGAATACCAATACATAGCTGAAACCGCAATGCGGAGTAATACGCAGTCGTTGGGCATATCACTACAATATGTGATCTCGATTAATGAATGGGGTGACTGGCTGATCACCCCACTAACTGGATTGTTCTGGTTCTGCCATTGCGCCTCTTTTGACGATTAGGTCAAACAGAGTCCACCGCCTACATCCAACTACCGTTCAAATAAATTGGAGCAATTTATTTTGCGTTTTTACATTTTGCTGACATGCACGGTGCCATCGTCACCTCAGTAGTGTTTCAGCCAGAAATTCTCAAAGCCCTTCTTACGGGCACGTTCAGCTGGTCGCGTCTGGCACATCTACGTGGACAACAACGAAGAGGTAGCCGATTCGCATAAGTCACTTTTACTTGTCTGCAGCATTGTGATAGACCCACTCCGACCTCATCTTAGTCAATGCTCACCACTCATGCTTTACCATAGAATGCAAGGGATAACATAGTGAGTTGGGCCTACTTTACCAACCTGCTAACATGTCCTCTTCCTTGCACTTTGATTCCAATCTCTTTTGCAAGAGGACATGACCATGTCTGAGATTTGCAACATTCATTGCAAAGGCAACGGAGATACGTGGCTGCACAATCGCACAGCAAAGCACTGTTAACTATTTATAATGCCAATAGGGTGCAACACTGCAACAATAAGAGAACGAGATTTCATTTAAGGTCCACAAAGAGGCATCAAGTCAATTGCAGCAGACAGAAAACAGCAGCAGAAAAAAACTTGCCAAATCCTCAACATATATAGTAGGAATGACATGCAGAGAGAGTGGAAGATAATGACACTCTTGCAACGTAAATGTAGATCGATGGTATGAGGGGGTAGCGGTATCACAGATTGCTTGTCTGAAGCAGGAAAAGAAGTGACGCCTCTTGAGGCAGGTTTGCAAACAGGATGAGTAAAGAAAGTACGAGGTTGTCTGCATCTTTACCTTTTTTAAATAAAGAAGAAAATGCGCCTTGTAGTGAGCGTACGCAGTCTACATCCACTGTGCCAAGTTCCAGCTCAACAATTGGAGCAGCAGGGTTTTCTCATCAAGTTCTGCCCTCTTGATTCTAGTCCCCGATACATTATCTATTAGGAGCACAGACTTCCATACCAATTCCCAATAACAAAAGGAATGCTACAATGGAAACCACAACCAGTAAGTCGTCGCATGCCTTTTTCACGACTGACGCAAATGCAACTACCAAAGAGCAATACGATGACAACCAAAATCAACAGGAAGATTGATAACATGTCAACCAGTAAAAACGAAGTAAAAATCAGTGACAGAATTTGCTCATTTTTTCCTGCTGTACATAACTTGAATGAAATAAACACCTGTTCTTTCGATTCTTGTCTTAATTCAGTGCATTGAGTCATCGCAGCATCGTGTCCGTTCATGTGCCTCTCCTCTTCCTAATTCACCTCCTCACATTTATCCTGTAAGACTTTATAAACAGGGAAGACACACACACACACATCATAACTTAAACACTCCTTTTAATTTGCTGCGCACCGATAAAATTAGGCACTTTGCACTGCCTTCTCTTCTCGTTTAGTACAAATCTAAGACTTATTGCTTGAAGGCAATAATGCCCGCACAACTTCAATTTCGCTGCAACCTGATCGTCTGTTACTGAAATAGTCTGCTGGAACAGGAACTACGAGAAAGTTGCAAAAAGTGACCGTAGTGCTCATGGGTTAGATAATCAGGATCAGAACACTTGAGTTCCTTCAATCAGCAGATCTGCAGTTCAACGTTGGCTTGACCTAAGCCATGAGTGACGGGATTATCTCTACCAATGTGATGTCTTAGTCTGTCTATCACGCCACGTCCAACCACATCACACTACACCATGTTTCACGAATAAATACGTGCGATCATCTCGTCCTCCTAATTCCCTTGCCACGATGATGTGCGCACGGAATGGTGAGTTGTTTATTACTTAGCATTTTGCACCATGATCATGCTCGACTGTTGCTCTGCACACATTTTGCGTTGTCAGGTCTCTTTGTGAAGGTGGTCTTCAGCCTGATCACTGTCATCGCCATGGTGGTGTGTGAGCCACCCGCAAAGACTGAACAAGCACAATTTCTTGAGGCTCATTTGGAGGTTCGCGAAAATGCGCAGCCTACCGCCAGCAATGTGCGACTAATGGTAAGTCCCTTCCCAACACCTTCGTGGTTGACTAGACATGTGTTGACACCATAATATGTTTCGCGTGCATAATGTTCTTTACCTAGACTTATTCGAAAAAATTGGAGAATCTAGCAGATTCGTGGACAGGTTGTGCAGGTTCAAACTGCCCGTTTCGTCAGCGCACCGTGGAGTTGTACAAAATACCATCGTCATCAGTGGCATAAAGCCGCCTGTTACTGAAGGCATGTGCGCCTGGAAGAAGCCAAACAATACAATTATTATTATAACAATCGCACAGGGGTTTGTAATCACTATACACAAGTGAGTAAATTGTGTGTGTAAGTGTGTGTGCTATTCATGACATGCAGAGTGTGGGTGCAATCCAATCTACACAGCGAAGCCACTCACTCCTTACTACTGAGTGTCTACTTGAAATGCTGTGTGGGTAGAAGAGGTGTAAGCGAGTGAATTCATGTGCATTTTGATGTGGTATTGAATAGTCTGGTACGAGATGGTACGTCTTGTCATGCCTTTTTTCTCTCAACATGATTAGCCGGTTTGGGCAACAACAAACGAGGTGAGCTGTGCAATGCACCAATGTGATGACATCATGCCTGGTTTACAGAATCCACAATGTCTGATTGCGCGTAATTACAGGACTGGGTAAGTTTTGTTTCGTCTGATCATGTGACTGATGGAAAGCCTGTCGATACACTGCCATGTGCTCACTGCTTTAGGGGGAACCACAAAGGGCAGCGGCCGTTTGAGGAAGAAGCCAGCTGCGACCACTGCCATAAAAATCAGAATTGTTTCCGCAACCAATGCGTCAAAAAGCAAAAAGGCCATCACGAAAGAATAACTGTTCTAGCCTGCGTGGTATATAAGGACTAGTTGTGTACCGCATGTACTGGTCGTGACCAAAATTATGTTCTACAAATTAATCGCCATCTCTCCATAAACCCTTGCTACACTTCTCTACCTTTTAAACTGTGTCACCTCTCGAGTATGTTTTCTTCATTTCCCACTCCTTCTTTTAGCAGAATAAATGCACTCAGACACACACATCTTGATGAAAGTTGCTAAAAGGAGATGGTGTGTACGGCGTTTGGTGGAAAGGGCACCTTTTGAGGCGTAAGGTCGGGAGTACGGAGAAGGAGGTGATGAAGAGGTGAGGGTGCCAATGCTTTCAATTTGTCTCCATATTGCAGCATCAAATGAAAATACATTGCAAACAGGCCTGATGTTCAGAAAATGTCCGCTATGGAGAGCAGGGACTGGCTCAACTAATGAGTCGGCAGAGAGCGGTCATGGAAAGTTCGCTGCTTTCGGGTTCATAGATGAATTACGTCTCAATGCATTGTTGATAGGGAGTAAAGCTTATCATTATTAGAAAGGATCTAGGCAGTGGACTATTAAGAACTGTGGTTGGACTCCAAACGGCTGCGTGAGCAAGGGTGTTTTCAGTGAGTTTTCGCCTTACCCGTCTTTGCATCGAATGGAACGCTAATGCTCACATGAGCGTGAATTGTCGGGAAATTACTAAGTGAGGAGATTTGACATGTGTGCTCGTCAGAATGACAATGGAATAAGTTTATCAATGTGGTCATTTTTGCACTATTAAATTTCTAATTTTGCCGCATTTTGTTTAACAAAATTAGACGATAAATTTGTCACTTCACATCTATCCTGATGTGTAGATGTTATATAGAATGAGCGGATGGATGGTTACATGGATGGCCAGTTGCAATATCCATGCAGGGGTATGAGGACGTGAGGCCTTGAGAACAACTTCCAAGCGTCAAGTCGAGGTACATATTTTAAGCAGTTTTAAAGGCGGCGATGCTCAGATGATATGAGGTGAGGAGCAGCTTGATTCTGTGATGTCGGTAGAGGTCCTCCTACAACCCTTTACCAACACGCTGTTGGTCAACTGTTGTGTCAAGGACAATAAAGATGGCTCAAAGCAGTCGATCTTCTCGCTCTGGGACAAGTTGCAAAAAGGAGGAGGCGAATGAAGTGATCCTCACATGAAAGTGTTTAATCAACGCCAGTAGCCATTACATGTCTATTCGAGTTTTAATAGTTGATTAGCTTATCCAGAATGTTAGTCGCATTACTAATATGACTTGTGTAGAAATTTTGTTTATAATCAATCAAAGAGTTAATCTAGCGGGGTTTAAAAATGATTAAATAGCTGTAAAGTGACTACTTGCCATGGAATAAGCACAAATTTTGAGCCGCCTACATCCATTCCAAAAAAGTCCAGAAATGAGCCTCAAGCAGTAACTGTTGCCAAATTTATTGCTACGACGCCACTTTTGATATCTAAACGTCTTTAAATGTGCTCGCATTAGCTACCACTCTCTCGTCGAATAGCACATCAGCAGTACGATCACTAGGCCGTGCCTCACCTACTTATATCACCTTACCCACCTAATTCGATTGTCAAATCAATTTGTAGTGCTCTCAGTAATCCACTAGTCAGCCAGACAGCCAGCCAGCCATGTTAATGTTCAAGTGAGAGAATTGATTCGGTTTTAATTAGCTATCATCTAAGTTGTCAACTGAGTGGAAGAAGGTGTCGGTGCAAGTGGGCTTCCTTGAAGGTAGTCATACACAGTAGATCGGATAGGAGATTTTTGGTTTTTGTTCACTTCGGTAGCGTTTCCATATCAATACAATCAAGATTGCCCTCTGCTGCAGTCTAATAGCCACCATGTGGTATGCTAAGCTGCTGGAGAACCAAGGCAGACCGAATGATTCACTCGGTTTTCTATCCAACCAAACAAGGAACAGTTTAAGAAGGATCACCTGTAGACAATACATAAGTGTTCCACCCACACGTAGGTGTATCAGGTGGAACTGAGGCTTTTAAAGACACTGTGGAAAAAATAGATTTCGACAAATGGAGCCTAATCAATTTACGTGCCATGTTCATGAAATTTTCTTAATGCAGTTGTTTAGAAAGCATTGGTAAAAGCACCCTGTGAAGGAGGGAAAGGTAGGTGCTTCGAAGTGCGTAAAGCCTGAAGCAACTGGCCATGTCTCGTAAAGTATTTTATTGCCATGCAATCATCATACCACCATTTGGGTCGATATGGAACAGCCAATAAACGGGTAGCCTCATGCTTTCATTGACACGGACAGCTATCGCCGGAGTTATCCTTTTGCTTACCTTTCGTTGCCATGCGCTCACGCGACGTTCAGGTCGTCGTCATCGTTGCTGCTCAAGTTGTTGAGTGGCTTAGCAGTCGGACCGCTCACTTGACCAATAAACTATCCTAGTGACCAACAGTTTGAATAGGGATTATTCCTTGCCAGCAGCTATGACACGTTGCCTACGTTCTCTGAACTGCGTAGACAACTAGCATCTCGATTGTTTGATGGTGTCTATGACGAACTAATTGTTGGAAGTGACTGTGACTCCAGAATGATCAGCTCTTTAGCATATTGGTTCATTTAATGGTAACAACCTCCTTCACTTGGTTATCCAATGGGTACGTTACGCTTCCAACAATCTAGTAGTCAGTCAGTCATTTAGATCGGATTCAAAAGCTGTTGTTGATAGTCTGACTAGGCGATCAACCAAATATCCATCTAACCAACAGCCCAAATTGGGACATGGATAAGCCATGGAAATGGCTTCACTAAAATGACCTTTCGAGTGTGCTTCATCGCCTCCTTTTCCCATATTCAAAAACGCTATTTATTAGTAGAAATGAAACGTTTTGGAGTGAATTCCTTCACGCCGGATTGTAATCTCGGAAGCCAGTGATCAAAGAATGTCGTTTTTGTTAATACCACTTTAATTCCAAATGATGACAGCTGCGGGAATCCTCTTTACCGTGTCGGCAAATTTGCTCTAAGTTACATGAGAGAGCAAACTGCACTTCTCTCAACTAGTTTCGAGCACCGAATGGAGCGAATAAAGCAAAATGTAGTTCAAGTTGCTCTGATGTGGAAATGCAACAACCGATGCCAATGTTAAATGACCTCTACCTCGTTTATCTATTCGTCGGCACTCATGCAAATTTGATGCCTGGACAATCACCCTACTTTTGCTTGCCATTAATTTCATTTCAACGACCCTGTTCAAGGGCTGATGTAGTCGAATATAGGAGCAATTTGCAGGTGGAATTGATCAAATGAGTTGTTGGACGCCCTTTCTTCACAATGTACCATACAAGTCAGAGTAGAATTATACTCATTGTAGCGTTTGTATTCGGGATACCGACAAGTCAGTGTTAATCAAGCAGCGTAGCCTAGATGAACAATGTCGACGACATTAAAATGGTGAGGTATTCTCAGCTCTCGGACACATTAAAATACTGGAATGGTCCCTTGTACTCTGCAACACATCTGCCATATCTTACTGATGCTGGCATTTCGAATAAAAGGATTTGATAAGTCCACTCTAACGAAGTTGTTTTGTCAGGCTACAAATAACATGCACGAGAGGTAGCCATTGGTGGTAGCTGTAGGTAGAGGTTTCCAAACGGTGCTGGACTTTTACTGAAATAACAGCTTTGAGCAACTGTAAGAGATCACCGAGGCTAGCGGGTGTAAGCGCATGTCTTGGCAGTGTTCGATGTCTTACTGACCGCAAGACCAAATCATAACACCAGCTGACCGAGGCACACGGTTCTGGTCTTACGCTTGTCGTATGAAGGTCAATCGCACATGCTTCCTTCTTTCTTGTCAAGCAGCTAAGGTCATTTAAGGACAGTTTACGCTATAACAATTATAGCACGAGCAAGGGGTGAATTAAAGTTGCAGAATGCTATTACTGCAAAGCATCAATGCGCATTGGCACCCTGTGCATGGTTTGCTGACTAGAAGCAGTTGATGGGAGCGGACGTTAAACATTTCGAGTCCTCTCTGGAGACTGATTCATGGCACACTAATTTCATTTTCCCTCCCCCTTCTCCCACTTGCTGTTCTGCTGAGAAAGGGTGGCAAATCGCGATGGTAATTGCCTCAAGGCCTTAAAGATGAGAGCAAGGAGGAGATTTACAAAACTGCCATTCAAAGTGGACTGTGCGTTCACGCAGGATGCAAGCAAAAGCACGGTATTGCGCTTGAAGGACCTGCATGGAAGACCGGGTGTGGTGTGTGGGTGCTACGTCGGTGAAGGGAATCGACATGAATTTCCCACTTCACTGCTTACCTGTAAGTGTCAAATTCAAAGGGACGGATTACTCACCCTCTTCACCCTAACCAACCTTTTTACACCCATCTAACCACCTCTAGTCCGCACAATGCCTGTCACTCAGTTACTGTTGCCACATGGCGTAGAGACTTCTCCAGTGTACGTACATCGTTATTCACTTGCCCACAGTGGCTGCAATGCCTTGAGCCGTGTCGAATGCTTGGCCAAATCATACCATCAGGTAGCCACAACACCTTAGTCAGTTGATTAACTCGCCACATTTTCAGGGTTAGGTAATACGTCATTTGTCCCAGATAATCACTCAGACCTCTATCCAGAGGTCGATTCTTACGACACTTGAATCCAGACAATGGGTCCAATTTCACGTCTTTTTACCTGCATATTGACCAGGGGTCTAGCATTGCTCCGTTCTTCTCCATTCGCACTTATTATCTTGCTATGAATAGGTGGCGGATTGCAATGGTGATTGAACGAAAGTCCTGCTTGTAGGTTTCACTTTGAGCTTTTCTGACTAGAGATGACCCCTTGTACCTACTAAGTAAAAGTTGCAGATTGTTAAAATGGAGTCCAAGTTCAGTGCTATAGACCCACTCCGATCTCATCTTTGTCAATGCCCCACACTCACGCTTCACCATAGAATGCAAGGAACAACACAGTGTGAATGTGGAGATGGGCCCACTTAACCAACATATCAACAGGCAATCCCTTTACACTTTGAGTCCATACTATTTTGTGTGAAGACAAGACAGTGACTGAGATTTGCAAAGTTTGTTGCTAAGAGGACGGAGACATTTAACTGCACAATCACACAGCAAAGTACAATTAAATGTCTGCAATGGTAATAGAGTGCAACACTACACCAATGGAAGAGGTGGATTTAGCTGCAAGTCCACAAAGGGGCATTATGTATATTATAGCAGGCATAGGAAACACGGCACAAATAATGAAAGTGTTAGATCCTTACGAATGTGGTGGGGATGACACGTAGACAGGGTAAAAGTTGCTCGTAACGTTGCAACGTGAGTGGAGATTGATGGCTCGAAGTAATTGTGGCATCACGGATTGTTTGCCTTAAGTGAGGAAAGAAGTGACACTTTCTGAGGCAGATTTGCAAACAGGATGAGTGAGGTTAGTAAGACTGTCTGTATCTTAAGCTGTTTTAAAGCAAATAATAACATACGTCGCGAAGTGAGCGTAGAAAGCGTACAAACACTAATTGTCTAACGAATGGCCTCGAAACCATGAGGTAGTCAAGGGCTAATTAAACTTGCTACTTCTTTTAATATATATGAATATCGCAATAATTATAATAATCATAACAAAATGCCTAGGTTTTTGCGGCTTTTTTTGGACAAAGTATTGTGTTCAGATCTCCTAAAGTGCACTATTGTGCCATTTGTTCGACATTACCAATTAAGTTCTGTGTGATTTTGTCCCTGCTCTTCATAGAGGACATTTCTTGAATATCGGGCCCATTTGCCATGTGCTCCCATTTCATGCTGCATTATGGAGACGAACTCTCAACGTTGGCGCTGGCTCCATAGCTCGTGGGCTTCTATTCTTAAAGCAAACACATTTCCTTTTTCTTCTCCTTCATCGCGCACATTGCTATCCCTTAGACCCTCACCTTCTCATCACCCTTTGCTCCTCACTCCCATCGTTACGCCCCACAAGTTGTCCTCTCCTCATAGCCGCATTCATCAAGACATGTGAGTTTGTGCGTATTTATTTTGTCAAAACGGCAAAGTAGAAAACAAAGAAGACATACCAGAGAATTGGCAGAGCTTAAAAAGTGGAAAAGTAGGAAAATGTGCTGAGAGTACTTGGAGAAATAGCGACCGATTCGCAGCACATAATTGTGGCTGCAGCCAGTACAGATAGCACGCAATTACTCCTTATACACCACACAGGCTGGAAAAATTACATTTTTGTAAAGGCTTCTCTTCTTTTTGGAGCATTGGTTGAGGTAACATACCCATCCACCAGGGCATTCGCTGCAGCTGGGCCCTTGCCTGTATGGTAGCCGATGCCATGAGTATCTAATTCTAAAGGAATGCGCACGTAGCAGTGCATCGATAGGCTTCTCATCAGTCACACGATCAGATGAAACCAAACTTACGGAGGTCTGTAACCACACACAATCAAATATTGTGGATTCTTTAAATTAGGCACAAGATTATTACATTGATCCATTGCACAGCCCACCTCAGTCGTGGTTGCCCACGCCATCTGTTCAGGTAGAGAAAAGCATGACAAGACGTACCGTCTCGTACCAAACCAATCAATACCACACCATCATACCCCTGAATCCACTCGCTTACACCTCTTCTATCCACACAGCAGTTCAAGTAGACGCTCAGTAGTAAGGAGTGAATGGCATCGCTGTGTAGATTTGATTGCATCCACACTCTGCATGCCATGAGTAGCACACACACACAAATATACACACACAATTTCCTCACCTGTGTGTAGTGAATACAGGACCCTGTGCAAGAGTTGTTGTAATAATTGTAGTGTTTGGCTTCTTTCTTCCAGGCACACACGCCCTCAGTAATGTTTGGCTTTTCGCCACTAGTAACGACGAAATTTCGTGAAGTCATATGATAGGGCCAGGTGAAGGGAGTTTTGAAGTCGTACAATCTGGTCCAAAATTCTGCCAGAAACCCCGATTCTGTAGAATACCTCTAGACA
The DNA here is from genome assembly GCA_036345935.2 of Taenia hydatigena. NCBI lineage: Eukaryota > Metazoa > Platyhelminthes > Cestoda > Cyclophyllidea > Taeniidae > Taenia > Taenia hydatigena. The sequence goes on along the minus strand of JADWOT020000002.1, from coordinate 18,329,813 downwards.
AAGAGCATTTACACGCAAAACAGATTATAGTGTTAACACATGTCTAGTCAACCACGCAGGTGTTGGAAGCGAACGTACCAATAGTTGCATATTGCTGGCAGGTGGTTGTACATTTTCGCGAACTTCCCAATGAGCCTCAAGAAGTTGGTCCCGTTCGACCGGTGTGGGTCGATAACAGGTCACCATGGCGATGACAGTGATGAGGCTTAAGACCACCTTCACAAAGAGACCTGACAAAGCGAAATGTGTGCAGAGTAACAGATGAGCATGATGATGGTGAGAGATGCTAAGCAATGAACAACTTACCATTCCGTTTTCGTATCATCTTGGCAAAGGGATTGAAAGGGCAAGATAATTTCACCTATTTATTCGTGAAACATGGGGTGGCGTGACAAAACAGAATATGCCATCACATTGGCTGAGGTATTCCCGTCACTCATGGTCTGGGTCAAGCCCACTTTAGATTGCAGATCCGCTGACTAGACTTAACCTCATTTCACATTTTTAATGCAATAGCAGGCAGTTGCAGAGTAGGTGTATTTGAAAGGGCTCATGTGTTCTGATCCTGACCATGTAACCCATGGATACCGCAATCACGTTTTGCGACTTTCTGGCAGCTTTCGTTCCAGCAGACCAAATCAGTGACAGTCGATCAGATCACAGCAAAATTTGGGGTTGTGCAAGCACTACCACCTCCATACAAAGATAACGGCGATGGATGATGCCCTATCTCACTCTTTCAACTTTTGCATTCCGTCAACGCCCCATCCTCCATGATCACTATTGCACTGTTCCATGCCATAAAATGTGCGATAGTCTCCTCAACCCAGTCTTTCATTTGCTCACTGCGTTGATTCCAGTTATTATTTCTCATTTGTATCAATGCAATGAATTTGACGAACTTTGCCTTCAGTCTTTCAGTTACTTATTCAATATGCCTATTGGAGACTGTCCAACCCTATGGTTTGCGCCGATGTGGCCGACGCCACTGCAGAGATATATGTTTTCAGTATTTTCTGATAAATCGCATGCTTTATCTCCTTCAATCAGTCACCATTTAAGCGAGGCAACCATAAGACCACTTCTTTACTTTTCATATATTTTGCGAAAGAGGGGCTGTCTAAGCCGTGAACGGGAACACACTAAACTGATTTAAGTCCGAATATGATGAACAGTAGTAATAACCGTAATTATTCACATTTTGCTATCAGTTGTTTAACATTTTCTTGAGCTTTTAATTGCTAAAATAAAAAGTATGGCATAAACGTGCCACTGCGATGCGAGAATCAATTGTGTTGAGAACTCGAGAGGACATAGAAGTTGAGACATCATCGTTGTATGAATGTTGTACATAAAGCACCTTTTATTGTCCACACAACTATCTCTTCCCACCCTTTAGCTCTCGGGTTGTCACAACAAGAAATTGATTTACACAATGAGATCGTGCCTTCACTCACGAGTATAATGCCAATCTTGTAGTATGAAATAGAGTCGCTGCTGATTGGTGATGCAGAACGGGTTTAGCACAACAGACACAAGTCATATGATGGCATTTGTGAAATGTTGGCCTCGGTTCTGAGCATATGAACGTAAACAATGTGGGTAGAAAGGGCAGTTGAGCAGAACACTTCAATAAGAAAGGCGATATTTGCGCGATAAAATATGGGAAGCAGACATAAAATTATGATGATATGTTGATCTTGCGTAACCATTAATTTTGAGCCTTATGTCTTCACACAAGTAATGTTAGTGAATCAAACGATTTGGAAAAGAATTGTTATCATAAAAATAGCTATGTGTCTTGAATCCACTAAATGCGCGAATTTTGATGCTGCATGGAATTGTGGAAGTAATGGCAAGGCTTTCATAGAAAATCACGACGTTCGGTGAGCGTCATCATCATGAAACAAAAGCAATGCCATAAGCGGTTAAAGCTCAAAAAATGTTGTGGTTGCAGAACTCTGCAATTTTTTTAATGCCTTGTTAATGGAAAATTCAGGAGAGTATATGGAGTGGACAAGACCAACAGAGAGCAATGGAGCCATTGTTTTGCGGTGCTGATCTCAATTTGATAGGGAGAATCGACTGCGATGATTCTGTGGCAGCAGTCATGATTCATGCGGCACTTTGAGGTGCTCATCAAGTCAGAACATTCGTCGATTTGGCTAGTTAATCCAACACGATGCCATTTTAGCAGTGCCAATTGAAAGCCAAGTCCACTGTCTTATATCCACTAGTGATCAACAGCTTCTTCGGTTTCGGCATTGCCTCTGACAAAATGGGAAAAGAAGTTAATAACACCTGAAACAGTTGCACCGTTTGTTCATATACAACCGGTGGAGAGGCTTAATGATTTTGCACTTCTGCAATTGGTGATGCTGAAGAGTCTGCTTTCAGTCACCCACGCTTGTCATCACATGATGCGCATACGATGCACCATTTGTTCGCAGGTCAGATTAATTGCTCATTAGACGCATCAGAGCACTTGGTATGAGAAATAGCATTCAACATGAAATGCCAATTGGCTGGAGACACACTTTATAAATGTGTCGCTTTAAATTTCTATCAAGCGACATTTTATAAAGTGGTTTGTAAAGACACTGTTGCGATGAGAGTGAAGCCGGATAAGAATGCACTGTTTTTATTTTTGTGAGGGTTTTAATAAAAAAGGACTAATATTTCTGGAGAGATATTTACGAAAGTTGCAATGGTTGTTGGCGTGGGAATGAAACAAATGCTTTTTGCTTGGCAGTGAATGGACGGTCTCTTGTGCAATAGGGAAAGATTCAGCGAATATGCTTGCAACTGCACAACGATGATGGGAGAAGCACATCATGCGCATGTCTCAGCAAAATTACTCAACTCCGAATTGTTCCATGTCAGTGCGATAATGCAGTTCGTGTGGATGCGCCAGCGCCAAAATGGACTAACCACGTAGTGTCTCCAAAGCACGCCCCAAATATGTCAAAACCGGGTAGTGTAAAGACGAAGAAAGCCCTGCAGTCGCTCACAAGCACTAAAAAGCTTAATTCTGAATGATTCTGCCTTACCATATCTAAATATGTGTTGATGTATTATAACTTTGCATAGGGTTTACGCGAGTCGGTGGTAAACGCCAATCCAATCCACTGGTGCCTGTGTGCAGAATGACTGACTGAAGTTTATCCTCTCCTTTGTCAGCCTGAGATGGATGGCATGGCGTGGAGTATCAGTGGTTCGATGAAGCCAGTACTGTGATGATTAATAGCAATGAAGTGACAGACACGCGTCAAAGCTGAGTAGGAGTGAATATTAATTCAAGCCCATGGGAGAAATGCAAGGAGACTCTTAGGCAGCTCATGATCCCTCCTCCTCAACTAATGACCAATTGTTAAACATTACAAAGATATCATATTATTGTTTTCCTCCACCTTCGGTCTCAGGCTGCTAAATGGGATAGAGTGGATACCGTTTGAGCGACACTACGAATCGCACCAAGGTTTGACTTCTGTTACAACGAATGGCTGAAGCTCTACAGGGAAAAAAGGGCTATTTCCCTCACTCCCATCTCAAGACCGTAGACAGATGCTATTTACAAATCCGGTGGTAATTTACGCAAAGTAGACTCCTGTAGTGAGCAAAATTGAAAAATATACCTCATGCGCGCGGACACAACGGTAATTATTTGGAATTGACAAATAATGCCAATGTTGCTGTTGTCACTACACACGTGGTGTAGACTCCCAATCCCTACTTTGCTAATGAATGATAATTAGCTGGTCGGGAAACCACGAATCTGCTCAAAAGAATCGACAACACGTTTGCTTTCCTGTGACTGTTGAGTGTTTGTTAGGTCTGGTGGTTCAAAATGTCGCTTTGAGTCAAGCGATGGCAATGACACTGGTGCAAAGGCAGTTGAAGTAGAATGATAGAGTAACTTACAAGCACGGAAGCCAAGTAAGGAGGAAGTGCTGCTCCAAAATTAATTTAACTTTCTGGAACTTAACAGCGTTTACCGAAACACAAAACATCAAACTTCCGTAAGAAGGGCAAACGACGAGTAGTCATTTTAGAGGAATGGAATAGTAAAAGCGGTCATTCCCCCAAATGCATTAGGCAGTGGAACAATAGCCTGTTTTAACGCTATTCATCAACCACACACTATACTCGGTACATCTCAAAAATGCCAGTGCATTACTGTTGACAGTCTGCATCGCTTCCCATATTCTTACTTTATCACTGCATTAAGTAAGACGTAGCAATGCGTACTAGAACGACGGAGAACTTCGTGCATTCTGAAACTACAATGGAATAAAGCTGACAGTGCGGTGGTGCTGTAGTTGTCTTGGAGGACCTGTAACTTCAAGCTTCTCAATTGATCGCGTTGCTTTGGCCACCAAAGCGAAACTCGCCTTGACAAACCTATCACGATAATTTTCTGGATTTCATAATTTATCTGATTTTGTTTTTCTAGGAAGCATTTTTACGAGGCACTCAGTCACGTGCGCATATTCCACTCACGCATTGAGATTAACTGCCCGTGGACCGAACGACAAAATTTGCTACCAATAAAACCTCAACAACCCTCTTTGCTACCATTAACTTCGCAAAATGTGACCAAATCAATTCCGCTAGAGAAGTGTGATGCAGAAAGCAGGTGTTTGAGAAAAAAAGAACAAGGCAAATGAGACGATGGTAGCATGCGATATCATCTTTGCCACTTAAGCTTAATGGGTAGCGAAGTATATTTGATAGCGCGAACAATTACATCCATCCTATCCTCCTTAATTTCTTGCTACAAATGCAAGCGCTTTGCTGCTTCTTTGTGTCAAAAATGATTATGCATATACCGCGGAAGGTAAAGACTTGATGAGCTGCCGCTCGAAGCATTTGCGCCACGGAAGGCATCGTGTTGCTTTTGGTTGTTATGGCTTCGCTATAGGCAGTGCTGGTATGTCTGGGGTAGTGAATATTTGCGAATTTTTCATTCATCTGCATGGGAATCATGCTCTAAAATGAGGCATCCAAGGGCTATTATGCTTACTAATTCATTTCATTTACTGAAACACTGTAATAACCATGACGAAAATATTAAAAAGGCTAGGGCTTTGACGACTTCCTTTAAGCAAAATATTGTATTCTGATCTCCCAAAAAGTACTATCGCCTCATTCTCTTGACACTACCAATTAGGTTCTGTGTAATATGGTCGCATAGTTCTATAGTAATTAAACTAACAATTGAATAGAGCGCTATTGAAATGCTTTACGCTGCCCATCGTTCCTATTGAGCTGATACGTAAGATTCTCTTTGACGATAAGTTTGCAAAATAAAAACGGCTTTTATGTACCGAAAGATTCCAAAGTTGGCCTAAACTAGACAGTGGTGCCCGAATGCATGGCTATGACTGACTCTAAATGACAACTCACATCTCTCCTCCTTCTGCCGAATGTAGCCTTATAGAAAGAGAAGTGATCGTAGTCTTGTTAAAACGGGTGAGCAAAACCTGAATGTTCATTTTGGACTATCCTGCTACCGACTTAAGTTAGGAAACTGCATAGACGCTCCTCAATTTCGTCTACAACTTGCAAAAATGAATGAAAGGCGTGTGGAAACAAGGAGGATGAGAGCACTGACGATAATCTAGCAACAAACTATAGCGTGGACCTGGATGAGGCACAGTGGGAGAGCATTTAGTCCGACCGACTCTTGGACTTGCAACGAATTGAGGCTGCATGATCAGCTGGCGATGATAATTTGCCTTTATGCCGCAGAACATCTCAACCATACTGGGTGGTCAAGCTGCGCGACCACACTGGATGTATGTCTAACCATGACGCCCTATGAGAATAAACCATGGCAAGCTCCTTCCATTACAGTTTCCTAGCATACTTCTCGTCATTCTGACTCGCTCTGTGGCGACATGAATGAAGTTATGGTCGAGAGTCCTATCTTTTTCGCTGATGACGAGGTGTCAACAGTAGACCAGGTCGGTATTAGTGATGAAACCAGCGTCTCTCACTGCTAAACACAGACATTGGAGGGCGTTTGCAAGGTATGAAGGCTTCTGCCCATACTTCGGCGTCAGAAATAAAGTGAATGGTCACATTTGTCAGGTTCAAACCACTCTTCCATGCTCATATCATAGTTGAACGCGATGAGGCTAACTAAGATTGCGACGAGGGTATCATATTCCATGTTGAGTTCTTCACCCTCAGCCTTCATGCTTATTGAGCAAGGGGATGGATTTAATACTGACACAAGTTTCGCCTTTCCTGCCACTCGCCCAGCTGGGGGAATTCGCGATGTCTCCTCTATCTCATCTGTGTTTGCCAAACGCCTCTCACCCAAATCAAATCGTGTGATGCACACTAGCATATTGCGCACACCAGTCCAGAATGTAAGACATAAAAAAATTAGTGACGAAAACAAACTCTCTAATGTATTCTGATAATCCGTCAACTGATTGTAGCTCCATTTAGGAAGTTACTTCTCTAATGGATCGCATCTAAAATAAAATGCGAAATAGGAAGGGATAAAAGGCATTTGTTTTGAAGATTGCTATTTACTTTGTCACACTGCTTCGGCGAGACGTTAAATTGATAAATGCATTGCTTTAATGTCAGTGAAATAATACAATAACAGTTCAAAATAACCGCCATTCAAGTCTTGATTAGCTCATTGAGAATGTCATGTCGGTATTTAATGTGCGTCGGAATCGAAGCTGATAAGAGCTATTGCCTTCGACAGTAATAGGCTCGTCGATGTTTTTCGTCCGCTTGCAATTCCTTCTCTTCTGCAGCTTACCATTCAGTTCATAGAGCTTGCTCCTTGGCGAACTGTCAGCTCATCTCCTCTGACGCTCTCCAAAACACCCGCTTGCCCACACTATTTGTGATTGACGTGCTGCAGAAAACAAAATGGCAAATTAAAATGTTTAATTTCTACTTTTCGAACAGACCCACGGGTTTGTGTGAGTACAGCGTTGTTAGTCATTCCACGTGAAGTGTAGACACAGCTGGCATGGAGAGAAGTACATTTGAAATGAGCAGCTCGAAGGAAGAACAATCCGTGAATGCGAATCGCACTTTCAGCTACAATATTATGCTCAATTTGACCTCAACCGTCTGAAACCAAATCTGTGTATTCAGACATTTTTGCACCAACTTCCTGCCTTTGCATTGCTTGAGATTTTGCGTCCCAAAGAAACGTTAACTTATCTTCATGCTTAAGGGTGTTTTGGTAGTCCCGGCTTTACAGACGACAGGGGCATCAATCTATACCTTGCAAGAGAAATAAAAATAAAGAAGTGTTATTCTGGAAAGTGCAAAATAGACCTCAATATTATTATAGCAGTGTGCATTAGGCATTCAATTTAGGGATCAGTAGGTCTGCTTGCATTACCGATGTATTACTGTAGCGGAGATAACAAAACTGCAATGACTCCTCTGCGGTGCTCCTGACTTGAGCATTTCCTGGTCAAGTCATTGTTGTTCTTTGTGCATCCTTAACCACGATTTCGGACATTTGTGAAAGTGCGAGGCTTGTGACGTTGAGAGGCACTTATTTTTCCTTTATTCACAAAGAAACACTTTCGCGACTTTGCATTTAGAAAAACTAGACAATTGTGGACGATGTGTTATTTGAAGACTCATTGTTTTACTCCAGTTCTGTATCCTATTGAGGTAATCCTGGTACCGACTTAAACGTGTTAATTGTAATTTTGTTCATGAAAACCAAGGAAAATGAAATGTTCCACATCCCCAAGACTTTATTCTCTTTTGAACGTGTTCTGTAGGAAATCTGTAAATTTTATTTCAGTTGTGCGGTGAAAACCAAAGTCAGCAAAAGTGCGTCTTGGGCATCTTCGCTACGCCGATCACTTTGAATCTGCTGAAATTAATGAGGGCTTATTCGTTCCATTCTACCAGGCATCAGAGGCAACGTTCGTTAGATGTCAAATTATGACTAGCCATTTCCACAACACCCACACGTTAAACATTCGCCTTACGAAGATTGAAATAGCCAATGCCAAGTGTACCCATTGATGGTAGCAAACGCAACTCAAATTGCATTTGCAACTAGTCGTGGTCGATGCTAGAGGCCGCTGACAGGCCTGAGAGGAATGGCGAATAGGATGTCATCATTGAGAAAGGCATCGTAACAGAACTTTATGTCAGTGACAATAAAGTTGCATTTTTGTGGTTCAAAGGCGCAATTCGAGAAGATTGTCTGGTAGTAGGTTCATTTTCGTCATGTATAAAGGATCGCGCGGAATAGTAGGGCAGCAAAAAATCCCACACAGTCGTTGTGTCGTTAAGACTCCTTTTTCTGCCTTTCAACATCCATCGTGGTTGATTTTTGCGTTGACTAGTACAATGGATTAAGAAGTCTACGAGACAGAATGCAGAATGGCGCCAGTCCATCTCACAGCGAACACACTGCGGCCTCAGTTACAGTGGCTTCATTCATTGCTGTTGTCATTGCAATGCGTCAGTCATTCCTGAAATTTGTGACGAATTACTGGGAAGAGAAGGAGGGGAGGATAAGGGACTAGTGTGACAGCTCTATGCTACTGGCCTGAGTGCCAACAAAATGCTCACCTTCTTTTCCTTGTCGATCAATGTCTTATTTGTCAAGTGGACTAATTGAGGTGTAAGAGAACTTCAAGGCTGTGTTCTCACACACTACTCCCTGAAATTGTGCGCTGTCACTTTACTAAGGTGGAATAAGAAGCAGCACATTCGATGACCTGCAGGATTCTCCTGAGGTGGTTCTTCGTTGGGACAAACAACGGGTAGGGTGAAGACCATCTTTTCATCTGCGAATTGTGGGCTACTGGAGAGTCATTGGACTCTACAATTAAATGAAAGCATTGTCCTGCCGGATGACCCATTACTTATTTTTGGCATCACCTTAATTGTCGTAGAGACTCTTTAATTGTTATGGCCTCTAAAGGTGAGCTGTCAGAGACGAATACAATTTATGGTCGCTTGATGCACCAATTTCTTAACATGGCATACGCACCTCTTTAAGGCTGATTTGGGTCCGTTGGAATCTAACTTTGCTTTACTAGCAGTCAGTTTGAGGGCTACTGGAGAGTCTTGGAAGGAGCCGCGTGGCAATCGATGTGACTGGAAGGCCATGACACCAAGACGGGATCAAAAGGTCCCCTTGATTGAACTCTGCATTCGAATGGGAGTATCGTCTTGCTGGATGAACCATTACTTTATTAGACATCACGTTTTTTTTGTAGTAGAGGGTGTAGAACTGTTCAATCTTCTTTTTTAATTGTTATGACCCTCGCAGGGAGAGCTGTGCCAGAGACGAATCCAATTGTTAATCTGTTGAACCAAATCCTATTCATGAGACATGCCCCTCTTTGAGGCTGATTTGGATCTCTTTGAATCTAACTTTGCTCCACTGGCGGTCAGTTTGAGGCTGGCGATTTGTCATGAGTAGACGGTAGTGATTGAGCCTCCGGACAGTTCTTTGCTGCGTAAGTTCGCCACCACTCTTCTGCTGCCACGGACTGGGATCGCGAAGTCGGCATAGGATTTATTGCTGTGCGAAGCAACAAGGCAGATGTTCTAGCCGCCTGGATAGTTCTTCCAGTGGTAAAGTGTGCAGTTTAACTTGCGTTAGCTAAGAGACGCATGGGTGAGTCCAAGTGGCCGCATCTATTGCCTTAGGAGCTGACTTCAAACACTCCTTTCGCGCGTCATTGGACTCGTCGGACCCCTATGTTGTTGTTCTCCTCGAACCCAGTCAATCCGAAATTCAACCGTTATAGCGACAAAAATGTGCGATGTATCATCGATGATTTCTTCATCTACGTGACAAAACTCTTGGTCACAAAGCAAATCTGTATCCAGTTTTGAGTTTGATAGTTTGTTAAGTCCACATGCAAAAATCTGCAAAAGCTAGAGATGGAGAAAGATAGAAGGCGGTTCACTCCATCATTCCAAAAAAGACCTTGCATTCGTCCTGGATGAAAGTCATGAGGAGTCTGGCTTTTTGTTTGCACTTCTCCTCCTTTCTGTGCGAATAAAAATAGCAGAAAAAAGAGTTTTGTGCGAATCACTCGCGCAAAAGCCGAATTCATTCCTGCATGAGAATGAATGGAAATGAAATGATGCTTACAATTTTGCGAGACGATTGGAGCATCAGAGGGCTCCGAGATGGTCAAAAATGAGGAGGTGGAGCGGGGAATTAGGCCACCTCTTATGATCCGCTAATTGTCCAGGGTAGATGGCCGGGTGGATTCGCGGATCCACTGCATGTTCGGTCGCTTAGTCGGCTGCTTACTTAACTGGTTAGTTGGGTACAAACAAACAGACAATTGCTGCAATATGCAGACTCTGTCCACTTGGCATTTGTGTCGTTGTGCAATGCCTCGTAAATGTCACATTCCCCGAACGAACTGCCGAAGTTGGCCCCAGGAACACACTTTCATAATCTCATTTATCGCGCCAACAGCTCTGGTTTTGCTGCTACGATTGGCGTCTGGGAAGCGCTGTGGTCGTCGTATCAGTAGGTAATTTGCCTCGAAACTTAGAGTCTACATACGGATGATCATTCCAGGGGGGAGACAAATGTGCACGCCTTGCAATCACGCATACCTTTCTTGTCTTCTCCCTTTCGTTCTTTCTTCTCCTTCCTTTTTTGCTTCTTCTCTCATTCTTTTCTCTCTCTTAAATATAGCCGACTTGGCAGACAAAAGTAGGCACACTTGACCACCATCCAACTGCTACCGCTACCATGTCTAAAACTCTTTCCCCTTTCCACAATCACATGATAGGGCTGTGTGAGGTGGCTAATTTTGTTTTATCCTGCCGTCTCTTGGACAGAGGTTCATCCTCGACACGTCACAAATGAGTAGATGGTGAACTTGTTGATCCACGAAGGACGGCTTCACCTGCCAACTCGTTACCAGTTCAGTGCTATCACGTCCAGGAACAGTTACACATCACCCTCTTGGTCCATGCTGAACCAGGCCAAATCAAGATAAAAAATCGAGGTACATTGTCCTCCTCCCCTCCTTTTTAATCGATCCTTTCGTTTGCTGCCATCCTCTATCAACAGTGGTTGCATTGATCATGCACTCCCATTGTCATAATCAACATCATACTTTCTCCTTCCAACCCTTTTTGCATGCCTGCAGCCTTGAAGCAAAAGGCGTTAGATGATTAGCGTGCATCATCCATCTTGGCTCCAGATCAAAAAGGATGTCGTTTATAGTGGTCCTCTACTGGTGGTACTGCAGCCACATTAATTATCGCCAGCACGGGTTGTTGGGACAGAAATGTCGCGTAATATTTTGTAATATTCACTCTCAGGATGTGGTTTATTCAACCCTCAATTCGTGGAATCGTCGCGATGGTTCAAACCTGATCTTATGTTTGCTTCAACAGGCTGGATGCGCCTCTGTCGCCAGAGAAAAATAGCCGCTTCTGGTGCGAATTCGAAATATCGCGCTTGGATGACTCCTTGCCTTGCATTACAAGCAACATTATTAACACATGCGGTCCCTCCGTGGAAGTGGCGGTGAGAAGAAGGCGAAAGAATTCCTACCCAACCCCACGCTTATACGCGCGATGAAAGCGAAAAATGTGAAGTACAGGGAGACAAAGAGTTTTTTTGTCGCAAAAGCCTGCAATCAGTGCATTAGAAGGCGATAGCGATCTTTCCTTGGTGGGCGATGTGGAAGCCAGTAAGGCAGCGTGGTGAGGAGAAGGTGGCGAGTGTAACCAAGCAATCAGGTTTGAACAAATTCTATCAATGAATGTCGCAACTTAAGATGGCTTCACGACGCATTCCTTTGCTTGCTTTCACTTATGTGGAGGGTCGGAGCAGGCAAAATCGGTAGTTGGGAAATGGTTTGTACACTGCCTAGAGTCGTCCACGATCTCTATGATTGTTGTGAAAATCTGGATGTCAAGCGCAAGTACACGCACATGTTTACTTAACATCGGTTTGCGATTTTCGGTTTTTGAAAAGGCCTCCATAGTCAGGTTGTCTAATTCTGTAAGTAGGTTTACCTACCCATGTCGAAACACCTCCCCGAAGTAGCTAACCACCAATTAGTAATCAGCCTGTGTGTAGCACAGTTTCTGTGAAGTTGTGCGTCGGTATTACGCATCATCATTACAAGTGGGACGTTTGGTGTGTTCCGTTGGCTTGGGTGTGATGGAATGTTTGCACACATGAAGACATTAAAGATGGAGCATTAGTCTCACCGATTAGACGTTTATTTATACGTCTAAGAATCGCAGAAATAACCGGATCTACTAAGGTAAAGTGATGTAACTTTTGCCACTGAGGTAAATATTGTGGAGTCCGAGCTCATATTTTCCATTTTCCATTCTCTCAATCCGATAAGCCATCTGCTGATGTAAGTTTCGACCTCCTCTCCATTTGTGCTTTTGATAATAAAGGCAAAAGCAAATGACGACGGTAAAATAACTCAGCCGAAGACCATTGAGAAGGAGGTGATTGTGAACTGCGAGAACCAGCGAACTCTGGTGGAAGTTACTTCAGGGCTGACCGAGTGTCATGGAAAGCGAGAGCGAGTATGATCACGGGGCCAGAAACGAGGCGTAGAAGAATTCGCTACTGCTTTTGCTTCTTTTGACTTGCCAAGCGATGTGTTGACTTCGACTGCCACCATAGACATCAACAGACCCAAACAACACGACGGATATATAAATTCCTCCCCATGCAGGGAAGCAAATGTGTTAGACATTCAAAACAATCTTTTGCATGTTCATATTCAATGTGTTTTGTTAGACGTCCTCAGTTCCAAAACTCGCCAGAGGTCCAACACACTGCTACTCTCGGAGATTATTTATGCCACTCATTCACGTCATCACCCGAAAACCACAGTCCTTTGTGGTCGCATTGGCAGACCGATCCTTGCACAACATTTGATAAAATATTAAGCTAACAATGATGACCGCTTTTACTGATGTCAAATAAGCACAAGAAATGTTAAATAAGACTTTAAGCCTTAATTTGAAGGTGCATGTTTAGACTCATGTCCACAAACATTTGATTAAATTCTCCCGCTTAACACATTGGGGGTCCTCACCGGCAATGCATTGAAGGTGTGTGTTTAAATGTCCAAAATGTCAGTCTGCTTGTCTGACTACAGGTCTTGCAAACCTGCCTACCCTCCTCCGTCAAAGAGCCCGTCAGAAAAGGGGATTTGTGTGCTAAAAGCGTATCTAAAATTTAGTTGGTCAATGTCAAATTTCAGATAGAATTTTTGGGACTGTATATTAACTGATTAGCATTCAATATTCAATCGCAGAACTTGTACCATGTTCTTGAGAGTGGTCTTCATGCCACTTAAATGCCCGAAATTTCCACACTATCCGTATTCAAATGCTGAGGTACTTTTGTACCATCTTATACGATTGGTAAGTAGTGGTGAAGCAACGCTACGAGTTCCGATGCAAAGAATTTGACTAGCTTTAAGGTCTCAAAATGAATGGAAGTAATGGACGTAAATACTGTCAAATAAAATCAGGAGATCATACGCATACCAATCTGGTATTTATGAAGCCATGGGCTAGCGGAATAAATTTGTTAGTTTCGTTGAGAAGGAAGGAGAGAGGTATGTGGTGAGTGGGTCCAGAAACAGACCTCCCAGTCAAATTGACATCAGCGTGTGGACCAACCTTGAAGTGGCCCACAATTGCCTCAAGCCCGCTGCTGTGGTCATCACCCAATGCAGGTGTCATGTCCTTCTCACTCCCACTAAGGGTGACACACAGCCAGCTCTATCGTATTTTCCCCCAGCATTAGCTGAATCTCGCAGTTAACAATCACATCTCATTGGTGGTCCTTTGGCTGAGTATTTTCTCCGTAGTGATTCCCAGTTGCACCTAGGATTAGAAAATCAGGATACAGCAGTACACGGACCATGCGAACTCGTCAAGGTCGTGTTGCAAGTGTGAGACGCGGAAATGGAGGGGATGTTGGGATTGCAAAATAGGAAATAGGATAATAATGCGGTGTAATTCACTTACCTCAGAGGCGAAAGCCACACCATTGCAGCTTTGTGGCGCCAGTTATTTATATAAGCCCTTGATGTATACATAAACGCCTCATGGGTGGGATTGTCGCTTCATTTTTAATATCAACGTGCGTGTAAGCATGCTGATACACCCACGCTGACGGAATGCGCCAAACGTCGGACGTGTAATGACAATGCGTGGGACGTCCAACGCACAACTACACAGAGCATCTGTTACACAGAGACTGATAACCTGCTGGTGGTCAGCTAGTGCGAGCAAGTGTTTCAACACGCATAAATTAAGCATCTTAGATGCGACGACAGCCTCTATGAAGAGATCGCATCAGAGACTGTAAAATCGCAGCAATGATCTTAGAGAAAACATGGTGAGGGTGAATTTGAAATACTGATCAACACATGAATGCGAATATTGCTCCCAATGAAGCCAAATTAAAAGCATGGATTGACACTTGGCTGCGAATCTCGCTCTCAAAGAGGGCAAATATGAAGTATAGATCTACACGTGGCTGCGAATCTCGCTCTCATTTAGGGCAAATTTGAAGTAGTGATCGATACGTAACTGCAAATTTCGCTCTCAATGAGGATAAATTTGAAGCATTGATCCACACGTGACTGCAAATTTCGCTCTTAATGAGGGCAATTTTAAGTATTGATCTACACTTGTCTGCAAAGTTTGCTTTCATTGAGTGCAAGTTTGAAGTATTGATCTACACGTGACTGCGAATTTCGCTTTCCATTAATGTACATTTAAAGAATTTTTCGACTTAGGACTTCGAGCTTCGCTGTCAATTATTTTAACTTTGAAATATTTGTCTACCCACTACCGCGGTTTTCGCTGTCTTGGGTGCATATTTGTAGGATTGATAGGCACGAGATTTTGAATTTGGCTCTCATTTAGTGTGCATTTGTAGTATTGATCTACACGAGGCTGCAAATCTCGCAGTTTTCCTTTTATTAGTTTTTAAAGGCCCTTCTTTTCCAATTATAATTAAGATATGAGAAGAGCTTTTAGGCCAGCGGATATCGTGCACTCTCTTGCAGACGTTTACAACTTGAGGAGCTCACTCTGTTTATAGGGTCTCAGATGTTTTCCTTTCATACCTATTCACCTTATGGAGAAACCTTATTTACCACCGAGCATTCCAAGACGCGATTGTTTTAAAGACTGTCACTTGATCAGTGCGGTGTTGTTTTCAAAGCACGTTTAGCAGCGGCGCAAATGGGGTAGCCACCGTATACCAGTAATCACAAGGCGCAAGTACAGAGACATTGAAGCTTGTTCAGAATCTGAAGTCCAGACGCACCGTGGCGTTCGAGATGTATAAATTGGTTTATATGGGCAGTGAATGGGACCACGCGTTTGACGTTGGTCATACGTAATTAGGTCATATGTGAAATGCATTTATCCATTAGTTGTGCACACAGTCCTGTTATTTCATGCTCGTGTTGCGGCAGCGACAAGAAACATACCCACTCGTGCATGTATGCGCGCAAGCCATGGTACCACACTTTCGAGTGATACCAAGATCTTAATTCAATAGAGCGTATGTGATTTGGCATGTATGTGTGGATTCATATGCGAATGATGGATGAAGTGCCATACATGAGAGCAATGATTCTCCATCAGCTAGTCAAATTTTTTATCAACTGTTTCTTTTTTAAATTGGAATACATTCGCGTAATGTTAAGCACATATTTGTAATTGTTTTCTTAAATTCTTATAGCCAGAAACAGCATGACCTCATTCATTCCCATTAGGAGGAATTTAGCAATTCGGACTAATGCTTTCGCAGCTAGATAACAGCCTGAAGTCGATTCATTGCACATTTTAAGAAACAATTTGTTATTAAAGCAATGCTGAACTTTAAGCAAAACCACCAGCTCATGCCGATTCCTTTTAGACGAATTTCCTACTCTTCCACGAGTTTGTGCTACTTCGCATTCTTCTCACCGGGGCTTGAGTCAAATTTAAAGCACGCAAATTGAGGCAACTTTAAAGTAGGCCAAAATTTTATTGTGCAAATGAGATTAGTTACAATATCTTCTTCAAGTTAAAGTGAGGAATCTTGACGCTCAGCTTGGGTGCCTATCTAATTGACCATAGCTTCATCGTGGTCGTTATATCCTCATTGCGGTCTGCAAGCAAACGATATCCAAAGTGGCTGCTCAACTCTCCTCCATCATGTGTTAAAAGTGGAATTCAGAAACCCTTCAAAGCAGCAGGAGGCACGAAATTTTTAGTGAAGGACTAAGCATCACAGGAGCACGCAATTCGCTCAATGCTCAACGGAGGACTACAACATTCTTCAATGAGCATAGAGGAAATTTAAAGTTTATTTTTGCACTAGCTTCCGCACGTGTTCAGCAAAGTCGCATTATTTTAAGGCAAAATATGAAGAAATTATAGAACATGGAAAGGCTATTCATCATTGACACCATAT
The DNA here is from genome assembly GCA_036345935.2 of Taenia hydatigena. Taxonomy (NCBI): domain Eukaryota; kingdom Metazoa; phylum Platyhelminthes; class Cestoda; order Cyclophyllidea; family Taeniidae; genus Taenia; species Taenia hydatigena. Next base: position 18,313,354 of record JADWOT020000002.1, on the reverse strand, counting down.
CAGGCTTACCATTTGGCATCTGGATGTTGGCAAACTTAAAAATAGGTTTGGAACTACGTGACATGCCACGACATGTGACACCATCATAGAGCTTATTGTCAAACTATATGAGACTGTTAATGTAGAGGTGTGAGAGGTGTAATAAACGTTATAGTGCAAACTAAGTGGTGATCCTTGGCATGTATGAATCCATCAGGTAACGAATTCGGGGCACGTTAGTAGTTTAAGAGGAGCATTTCATTGACAAACTTCCAAGTGATGCAGACAGTCTTTGGCATTATGATGGGCATTTATTCAGGGTTTCAAGTGGGGAGGGATGTGGTTTAGCAAAATAAGTGACACAAATCACTGCGGGTATTGTGCGCATTTCCTCCAACATAAATAAACACACATGCGATCCGTCCTACAAGCTGTTAGAGAGTACTTAAAGAGGTTCGCTACTCTACAGTTCGCCACAGTTAAAGCTTAAGACACTTTTGATTTTAAGGAGACGCACACTCCAAAGTGGATTCATTTACATTTCTTCATCCTTTGGCTGTTAAGATTCCACCCAATTTCGTTTTATCGAGGATGCAATGCTGCATATGGAGGTGTCAACAACCGACCAATTAGTGAGTTAGGCCATGTCGCGTTGGAAAGGCGAAGTCAATCTCTCAACTCGCATAGCACCAGTTCGTGCAATCAATGCACAGGATTCCACTGCTGTTGACAGGACGGACCCACTCGTGGACAATTTGCAGATCTCCCTCTGACACCGTATTATCAGTTTAGGTAAGAGCACTTGCTGTGGCGCTTCCTTCCACTGCAGCGTCTCTTTGAAGCAGTGCAGATACCAAAGCTTTGAAAAATTGTAGCTAAGGAGATGTGTTCTGGCGAGCTCATCTCTTGAGAGTAGCTATGCTCATGCGTTACGTCTTGTCGATTCCTTTTAGCACATGGAAAGTGACAAAGCTGGTGAGCCAAACTAGCCCCAAATAGCATGCATAATTTGAGATTTTCAATGCTTTACTTTACCAAAGGCTATATCATGAACAGATGGGACCAAACAAAGTGTAGAGATGTCAGTGCGCACGAACCTGCCACGCCCCTCAAAGCGTTCTATTTAAGCTAACTCAATGAACAACAGAAAATAACCGACTTGAGTTTTAATGCAGACTTACCCGATGATGTAAGGAAGTCATAGGAGGAGCAAAGCTACAATTAATAGCAGCATTGTTTTACTCGATACCTTTTAGCTCTCTCACATGACATGCTAGATGGATGACAAGTTGTTTCGCAACAAAAGTCCCTGAATAAATTGCAAACACTCATAAACTGGGCCATAATAACGATGAATTTGACAATATATTTTTATAAAAAAAGGTAAACCGCTTTAAAAATAATAGCCCTATTGAATTCGAAGTACGTGCACTTGTCATTTAGAAGGGAAAACACCTTAGTGAAGGCGATGCGGTTTAACCCAGTGATTAGCACAAAAATTATGATTTACAATTTCGTTGGGCTGCTGCTGGTGGAAACACATATTCTTCTGCATCTCGACCTGTTACAGTGCCTTTTTAATTGCCTCTGCTATAATTCACAAGGAATATGCAAATTTGACCTGGATATTAATAAAATGCACAGCCATATAAAGGTTTGAAAATAGCATTATGGTGATAACCGGTCTCGCAACAGCCAACTCGCTGTGAGGTAGATGAGAGAGACAAGCGCTAACTTGTCATAACAATTAGATAACCTATAGAGACATCTTGCGATTAACGATGTCCTGCTATGCATTATCAACTCAAAACACTTGTTTAAGCCCATCGCATAACTAAAGTCAAAAGTACGGCAACTAATGCGCCAGTGACGTCCTTTAGGTAGCACTTTAATGTTTGAAGTGCTTATTGCACGTCGAGGGTGTCAACTGATGTATTCGTACCCAACGTGGAATCAGGAGCGCAAAATATCCCAAAGCACGTGTTACGATTAAAAGAGATGTTGCAAGCTTTGAACGATTGACAACTGCAGATGCTAAGGAAGGGATTTGAATATGTTTTGGTCTTCTCTATCCATTGTCGAATTCTTTGGACACAAAAAAGCTGTTTGAATACGAGAAATCTTGTCCATTCCTTCCTTTGTCACCAATAATCTTAAACATCATCCAATCCGTCTTTTAATCGCAATCCGCTGACATTCAGGTGCTTCCACTTTGGATGGGCAGCAGGTGGAAAAGCAGCAAAAGAAGTGCAGTGAGACACTCGATGATGCGATATGCAAACTACAAAGGAATTATTGCTGCATTGCGGATCATTTTAGCATTGCATGACCCAATGCGGTGAAATTCATCCCACTCCACGCAATGAAGGACAGTGCGAAGCCGTAAGAAGCGAAGCGATCTCGTTGCATAAGATTACATAAATGGGTCGCGAAGTAGGTTGATGACTTGAAGTAGGCGAAATGTAGACTAGTAAAATGCGATGGAGTGGGTCTAGCGATCCGGAGGTGAAGGTATACCGTATCAACATGGCTCATTTTCAACATCATGAGTTAACACATTAAGACATGCACTAGGCTGAACAAACGTCACAACCAGCTGTTTTTACCACAGTCTTCACGAGGTTTTCTTCGAAATGCTTACGAACCCATTTAATATCATAAAATGGGAGTGAACCCTTCGCAACGCCTCTTTTCCTCGCTTGTTCAGGACTAGAACCACGGCCGCAAACTTACGCACATTGATATCCTTTTTCCCATAATGCGGAATCTGTGCGTTAAAGGGTGTGTGGAATACTGTGTGCAGTGCATGTAAAAAATTCACTACAAGCTTTCTAATGGCCAAGTATCAGTTGCACATGTATAACAAATTCAGTCATCTATGTAATGTAGCTGAGCATGACTGCTAAGACTGCATAATCTGTCCGATTACTGGTCACAGAACTACTGCAATTTGTCGTGCATCGGACATTGCACTCGTCGTGAATGGGAAGTGGTATAAACCGTCTTGAAAATCCAAGTCGGATGCGTGTGCATTGCCTATGCAATCAATGTATTTCTAATGCAACCAAATTACAGTATTGACGTAGAACTCCATTTAGGCGCAAACTATGCCTGCATATTAATAATATTTGGTCATTTTAGGGTATAAAGCTACACTCTGCATTGGAATGACTTGTAGAAACTGCTCATGCGGTAAAGGAAGACCGAACCGATGTTATTGACATTTCGAGCACCTCTGCAGTGGGAAAAGCGCGCAACTCTCATTTGGAGAAGTATGAGCGGAGCAACAAATGTTGTAGCAGAAGAGTGCCTTTGATGTGTAAAAAGAACTGAAGATACATCCAACAGCTCCCACTGGCAAAAACTATGCACTCGGGTGAATCTGATTAAAGTCTGTCACGGGCTTCAACGACGGGCTTTTACATGGGGTCAAGGCCTTGGTGCGCTACCACTCTGCTAATATGAGTGTTGTTTGAGTGAATATAGTTTATCAATGTCGTACGAGAAAATGGCGTGATAAGGAGTGAGACATTTAAATGAGTAACTCATGGCTAACTCAGTGCTATTTTTACTTGAGTGGATAAATGGCTTGATTTGGGTGAAAGACTGCACAAAAAGGAACGAAGTGGTGCCACCCAACGTGAAATTGAAGGTGAGGGACTTTTGTGCTCACTATTCTTCCCCGGATTAATAAGCTTTATTTACGGCTTCGTCAAGGCTTCAGTCTTTTGGATTTCAGCCTGGTGCAGATTCACTAAGGCCTCGCGTCGAGCAAAATACGTCTACGTAGTGCAAGAACCTTCCAAAGGGCGAGTCGTAAGGTCGCGTCGAACTGCGAAGGCTTGAGATTGGGGAGAAGCTACGTTCAGCTGGACGTTTTCTAGCCTCCTGCTATGCTTTGAAAGTGCTTTTTTATTCACTCCACAGCTAATCATTTGTGAATCTACTATGCAAAGTAAATATTTAGGCATTATTTGCAATGTCTAGAAAGAATGTGATTTGGGCTTCGTGCCAAGCAGACAAGAGTTGAACGTGAACTCACGGCTTTAAGTGCTTCCTCACTGAATGCAGCTAGCGAGGTCGTGCTACGCTTTGAGGACCCGACCAGAAGTCGCTGGGCTAAATTCAATACCCATAACCTTGCTACATTTCTGGCTTGTGATTCCGTTCTAAGGCATTCAACAAAAGCTTATTTTTGCTTTAGTTCTCTTTTTTCCCCATTAGATAGTGTCTGACTCACGCTAGTGAATGTTTAGCTTTTCCTAAAGGACCTAATCCGCGTTTCGTTAACTTCGCACAAGCAGACAAATGTGCTCATTAGGATCTAGCTTGTTATAACAAGCTACATGTTCAGACTCAGCTATGTATGCCATAAGGCATGATCACGAGATTCGTTACGCTGACACATCTTTGATCTTCCCTAGTCGCAAAATAGCAGCGTCCAGTAACCACGACAATCGCGATTGTTACCAAACTTGACGTAATACCGCCTTTTATCAGAACCACAGCTATTCAAACAGTAATGAAGTGCAGCCTATTTATGTTAGAACTCGATGCTTGCTATGCAACACCCAAAAGGGTCCCTAGCTACTGACCTGCATGTATGGATACTTGGTGTCCAGATTTTATAGTGGATTAGATGCCATCTCTGGTTATAGGACCACATTCGTTGCAACCAACATCGGAATATATCTCAGCCTAATTAGCAAAGCAAACGGTGTGCTTTTGTTTAAGATGCAAGTCGAATAGCATTAAAATGGAGTTATTTTATTAGAAAGAATTCCCTGTTCTACCGCTAATTACCACACTGATCTCCAGGACAAGAAAATCATCAAAATTGAGAGCTATGTAACATCACTAACGCTAGTTGAATGTGATTGTTTCATGAACTTTTGTAGTGGCTCTTTGGAGTATGGGCAGTTATCCTGAAGGCATGCGCTACTAGACCTATTTTCCCAATAAGACGTTAAGGGACAGGCTAACGTGGTGAACTGCATACATGGGCAAATATTTAGGATCCTTGTTTATCGTTACTGATTCTCTTTAAACGTCTCTTAAGAAGACTTGATGAGGGGGACTAAGTATATCCTGCGCAAGAAAAGAACACATGTAAATGGGACTAGATGAAGATCAGCGCATTCGCTCCGGCCATCTCATTGGGTGATAACATTCAAGTCATTATTATCAAATCGAAACTGACAAGAATGTAGTGAATGGTGCATTTTTTGTATTTACTCTTGAAGTTATTAAATATGAGAGGTCTTATTATCGTTTGCTTCAATTGATAGCAGTCTGTAGTAGAAAAAGGACTATTTCAGTAGCTGCAAGTTATGGTTGTGATGATTCTCGTAAAGAGAGCTCTTTGGCATTGCCACTAACTTACAGGAGACGCGCGACATACACGCTGGTTGTGGCAATGTTTCCTTACGATGATGTATAAAATGAACGCACTAATAAAGACATCGTAGCGCACAATGAACTGCGGTGAAACAAGCACTGTAACGGAGTCACAGCAATAGAATCAACAAATTCTCTTACGCTATCATATAGAGCGTGACACAGTGAAATTAACTTTTGGTTTTTTTACACCGTGATTGTATGCACAAGCTTACGAAAATGTTTTGTTAAAGGTTTACTCCAGCGCAGGAGATAGAAACCTCTAGTGCAGTTAGAGTAATTACATCTGCGTAGTCTTTGCCCAGGGCTGTAACATTCCAACCAAACTCAATGTTTTAGGGCCCCTCTTTGGCCCATCTGAAGGATGTCGGGAGGAAAACATTGCTTATGCTTGCTGTTCGGAATGTATCAAGGATAAGAGTTAGCATCATTGTTAGGAGGAGGCAAATGAATGACAGCCAGAGCATATCGTGCGTCTAAGCTGTCTGTTATGGAGTATAATTGTTTTGATAACCGCATATTATGAGCTGAGATAATCCTCCAACATTAATTCTCAAAGTATTTGCTCGGACTTATATGGCGTTTGTGGCAGATGCGCCGATTGTGGCAGCTTTCATCCGTCGTCATTGCATTATATGTGTGCATAATGCAACCATGAATTGCGAAGCAAAAATAATTAATATCTGAGACACGAATAAACTTAGTATGTACTGAGAAACCAAACTAGAAGCTGTGCATTAAAACCGCGCATCCAAGCTTACCATTGGGTGGTGTTGCAATGGATTTGGTGCAACTAAGGACGAGGCCTACAACGCTTATTCCTTCCACAGCCAAATTGTAGGTCAAATTGGGTCTCAGTCCACTGTGATGTTCCCGTTTGAGATCAATGTAAAGATCGTCATGAAGTAGAAGCAAGCAATTCTCACTTCAGGCAGTCTATTACATCTGCATAGTGTTCATCAAATTCTTCAATATTCCAACTTAGTTTGATGAAGACAGAACCAATGTGGCTCCGGTTGAAGAATGCCAGGAGAAAGCACCTTTCAGTACCTGACTCCTCGATGCTGTCGTATGGAAAAGTCGTTGTTAGGCAAGCATGTCTAAGCAGCAGACTTCATCCCTTAACGAAAATGCGGAATGCTTGCACCTTACATCGCGAAGTTAGTTGTAGCAAGAAGGCGCATTCTAAGACTTATTTTGACCTAACGTAACCAGTGTGAGCCACCTGAGATTATAATTAGTGGCCGCTGTTCTCGACACGCAACCTTATGTAGTCGCCACACATTCGCGGATGTTGTATTTTAGGAAGGCCGACCTCTTACACATTCTGTAATGCTATTAAGAAATAAACACAAGATGGTTTTGGGGCCACAGATTTAGTGAAAATGTCTGCGTCGTTTCTTAAAATAATGTATGAAGACACATTAACTAATGAGGCAAGTGTACTGTTTGTCGAACGCTTATTCGTGCTCATCTGAGTCAAATAATAGAAGGCAACACACCACTCACTTCATCGCTTCCTACAGCTTACATGGTAGTCAATAATATTTAATGCGTGGCTGAATTGAAGAACCCCGTTCAATATTGTTCAAGCTTGCTCTCAACTTGCAGAGTTTTTTATGCAAACGACCCAATTCAGGTAGACCTATGAGACGTCTTCGTTTTCATTTTGGTTGCGTACACCACCTGCATCTCGTGATGAATGGCGAGAGTAATTTCGCCTACGTTTCTCAAGCTTGTTATCATTGAGGTGCTTTAAGTAATATCACTACAGTCAAGATTGCCCTCTGCTGCAGTCTAACAGCCACCATGTGGTATGCTAAGCTGCTGGAGAACCAAGGTAGACCAAATGATCCACTCGGTTTTCTATCCAACCAAACAAGCAACAGTTTGAGGGGGATCACCGGTACACAACGCATAAGTGTTCCACTCACACTTAGGTGATTCAGGCAAAACTGAGGCTTTTAAACACACTGTGAAAAAAACAGGTTTCGATAAATTGGGCCTAATCAATTTACGTGCCATGTTCATGGAATTCGCTTACTGCATTTGTTTTGGAAGCATTGATAAAAGTACCCTGTGAAGGAGGGAAAGGTAGGTGATTCGAAGTGCGTAAAGTCTGAAGCAACTGCCCATATCTCGTGAAGTATTTTATTGCCATGCAATCATCATGACACCATTTGAGTTGACAAAACAGCCAATTAACGGGTAGCCTCATGCTTTCATTGACACGGACAGCTATCACTGGAGTTATCCTTTTGCTTAACTTTCGCTGTCATGCACGCACGTGATGTTCAAGTCATCGTCTTCGTTGCAGTGTAAGTTGTTGAGTGATTTAACAGTCGAACCACCCACTTGACCAATAAACAATCCAAGTGACAAACAGTTTGAATAGGGATTATTCCTTGCCGGCAGCTATGACACGTTGCTTACGTTCTCTGAAGTGTGTAGACTAGCATCTCGATCGGTTGATGCTGTCTGTAACGACCTCACAGTCGGAAGTGAATGTGACTCCACATTGATAAGCTGTTCAGCATATTGGTTCATTTAATGGTAACAACCTGCTTCACTTGGTTATCCAATGGGTACGTTATGCTCCCAACAATCTAGTAGTCAGTCAGTCATTTAGATCGGATTCATAAGCTGTTGTTGATAGTCTGACTAGGCGATCAACCAAATATCCATCTAACCAACAGCCCAAATTGGGACATGGATAAGCCATGGAAATGGCTTCACTAAAATGACCTTTCGAGTGTGCTTCATCGCCTCCTTCTCCTATGTTCAGGCAAGCTGTTTATTAGTAAAATGGGGGGTTTTGGAGTGAAATTCTTCATACTGAATTGTAAGCTCAGCTGCCAGCGATCAAAGAATGTCGTTTTCGTTAATACAACTCTAACCTTAAATGATGACAACTGAGGGAGTCCTTTTACTGTGTCGGCAACCTTGCTCTAAGTCACATGAGAGGGCGCCGAATGGAGCAAATGACGCGAAAATGTAGTTCAAGTTGCTCTGATGTGGAAACGCAACAACTAATGACATTTTTGAATGGCTTCAACCTCGTTTATCTATTCCTCGGCACTCATGCAGATTTAATGCCTGACCAATTACCCTAGTTTTGCTTGCCATTGATGACATTTCGACGACCTTATTCAAGGGCTGAAGCAGTCGAGCATCGAGTAATTTGCAGGTGGAAGTGATTAAATGAGTTGTTGGGTGCCCTTTCTTTACGATGCATCATACAAGTCAAAGTAAAATTCTACTCATTGTAGCATTTGAATTCGGGATACCGACAAGTCACTGTGAATCAAGCAGCGTAACCTAGATGAACAATGTCAACAACATTAAAATGGTGGGGTATTCTTAGCGTTCAGACATATTAAAATGCTGGACTGGCCCCTCGTACCCTGCAACACATCTGCTATGTCCTAATGATGCTGGCATTTTGAATTAAGGGATTTGATAAGTCTACTCTAACGAAGTTGCTTTGTCAGGCTACAAATAGTACGCGCGAGAGAGAGCCAATGGTGGTAGCTGTAAGTAGAGGTTTCCAAACGGTGCTGGACTTTTACCAAATTGACGGCTTTGAGCAACTGTAGGAGATCACCTGGGCAAGCGGGTATAAGCGCAGGGCCAAATCATGACACCAGCTGACCGAGGCAAAGATTCTGATCTTGCGCTTGTCGTAAGAAGGGCAATCTCACATGCTTCTCTCCTTCTTGTCAAGCAGCTGAGGTTCATTTAAAGACAGTTTACGCCATAACAGTTAAAGCACGAGCAAGGGGTGAAGTGAAATTGCAGAATGCTATTGCTGCAAAGCATCTATGCGCATTGGAACTCTGTGCTCGGTTTGCTGACTGGAAGCATTCACTCATTCCAACATTCCAACAGTCCTCTCTGGGGAACTGGTTAATGACACACTGCTTTCATTTTCCCTTGCCCTTCTCCCGCTTATTGTCCTGTTGAGAAAGGGTGGCGAATCGCGATGGTAATTGCCTCAAAGCCTTAAAGATGAGAGCAAGGAGGAGGTTTACAAAACTGCTCTTCAAAGCAGACTGTGCGTTCACTCAGGATGCAAGCAGGAGCACGGTATTGTGCTTGAAGGACCTGCATGGAAGACCGGGTGTGGTGTGTGGGTGCTACGTCAGTGCAGGGAATCGACATGAATTTTGCACTGCACTGCTTTCCTGTGAGTGTCCAAGTCAAAGGGACGGATTACTCATCTTCGTCACCCCTACTCAACCTTTGTACGCCCATTTCACCACCTTCTCGTCCGCACAATGCCCGTCTCTCAATTACTTGGTGCCAGATGGCGTAGAGACTTCTCTGGTCAGTTTGGCATTTGAGTTGGAAGAAATCCTCAGTTCGAGGATGCATGCCACGACTACGGCGAAATCAACCCCTTTACGCTTTTGGCATGCTATGTTTTGCAAAAATTTTACGTCAGAATGTGCCATATCGGTTCTCATAAATCAACAATTACAAAGGCAAAAATGTCCTTCAACTTAGCCTAGCAATGAGATCATGAAGTGCATGCAGCAGCCGCCATGTCGTGTACAATCTTTCACAGACTTCTCTCCAAGACAATTTATTAAATCAGAGCAGTCAGTTGATTTGTCAACCAACACATGCTTTAAAAATGAACTTTTAATCGGGTTCTCTGAGACTATCCACCCCACAAGTCCATGTAGGTTGAGTGGCATTGGCAACTATGTTGTTCGCATCTCGAAATGGAAATGTTGTTATTACTAGGAGCATCCAAAGCAGACTTTTCGCAAGCGTGCATTAATGACTTCGCTTAAGATACAATTCGCCGCAACCAGCAGTGCGAAGTAGAGAAGTTAAGAAGTCAGGGTGGAGCAGTGGGCTGTAGATGTCAGCAGCGATCCATGGGTCGGTGGTTCAAATCCACCTCACCGGAGCTTTCTGCCCTTTTAGCCCTTGCCTTTCTTTGCACAATGGCTCTAGAGCCTACATCTCTGCTCGGGTTCTCCCTAGCAGACGAGTGTTGTTTTCTCCCATGCCAAGCCTAAGATCTGCATAAAACTCAGGTTTAACACCCTTTCTCCTACGTGACATCCAATGCCATCATTGCCGTGTAAAATTATGCCTTAGCAATTCTGAGTTATGCTGACATCTCTACAATCAGGCTTCTGACGAGAATTCCTACACTTCTATATGAGTTTAACCCCATGTCAGATACAGCCCAAATCTTTTGCTCTAGTGCTGAACGATGAATTAATGGAATAAGCTTCCGTTATCTGGTACCGGTCGCACATAGGATAAAGGATTGGGCACTCCAAGAGCTCTTGGCACTCCAAGAGCTATGATGTGGAAGAGGACAGTTGAGTAGACAATAAAAATACTTTGTGTACAACATCCCCTCATGTCCTCAGTACAACTGATTCTCGCATCATAGTGACGCATTTGTGCTAGATTTTATTTTAGCAAATAAAAGCGCAAAACCTTGCATTCTGCGGTTATCACTACTGGTTACCGTACTCGTAATTGATTCATTTTAGTCCGCTTCAGTCAACTTCTGCTAAAGACGTAAAAATGGAAAGAATTGACGCTGTGGCTTTCTCGGTAGAAAATTGACTGGTTAAAAGAGATGAGTGAATCCAGTTTATTAATGGCATCAACCACGTCAGCGTGAATGATAGCGTTGGGTAGTCTGTGATGGGCTTGTTGAATGGGAAACTGAAGGACTAAAGGCAAAGGCCGCCAACAATTCATCTTGTGGGTAAATAACGAACCGACTATTACAGCTATGGTTGACCAATCTTGTCCACAGCTTAAGCATCAGGTGCGTGAGCACACACCCCTTAGGTTCCACTCCAACCTCGTAATAAATAGCGCCTCGCTGAAGTCATTGTCAGCCGCACAAATCTCCTCCATTGCTCACAATCTAAGTCCACTTATGATCAGTTTGCGTAAACATCTTCTGAGAGATGGTAATGTGTGGGGTGAAAGGGAAGAAGATGGATGTGTTTACCTCAAGAATAGAAGTGCACGAGCTGTAGAGACAGTCTCGATGCTGAGAATTCGTCTCCATAATGCAACATGAAATAAGAGCACATTGCAAACAGGCCCAATGTTTAAAAATGCCCACTGTGGAGAACAGGGGCTTGCTCAACTAATGAGTCAGCGGAGAGCATTCAATGAAAGTTCTCTGCTTTTGCGCTTGTAGATGAATTACATCCTATGCATTGTCGCATTTGGGATGTTGATAGGGGTAAAGCTAATCGTATTCAAAGAGACCTATGTAGTGGACTATTGAAAATTGTGGTTGAACCCAGACAGCTGGGTAGGCAAGAGTGGTATTAGTCAGTTTTTGCCCCAATCCCTTTACATCGAATGGGTTGTCAAGACTCATATGAATACGCATTGTCGAGGAAATAATAAGTGAAGTGATGTGACGTGTCTTTGTATCAGAATGATAATAGGCTATGTTTAGCAAGATTGTCATGCTTGCAATAGCAAATTTTAATTTCAATGAATTTCGCTCAATAAAAGTTGATCACGAATGCATCATTTACATCTATTCCGATGTGTAGATGATATGCAGGATGAGCGGATGGATGGTTTCATTGATGGTCAGTTGCAATGCGCATGCAGGAATGCGGGAATGTCTCCAAACTTGCCTAGCAAATGCTTTAGAACTCGTAAGATGCAGGCTATAAGATGGCAATTGTAAGCATTAGACTTACTCAAAAATTAGGCTTGATTTGATCCTTTGCGCATCTTACGTTGACGCTTGTGGACTTTTAGCAAACAACTACATTTAAACTTTCTCCTTTTTACCTAGTTGAAGACCTTTTCTGAAAAGGTAATTGACTCGCAAAAGAGATCTAAAACAGACAAACTTGTGTGATTCTTTCTTTTAGAATTGCGTCGCCACACCACGTCAAAGATGTAATCCGTTAGTCGATTGGTGAGTGCGATGCATTGCAAACGTTGTAGCGAGATTCAGCCTTTATCACAGTAGTTGTGTTCGCGTTGTCAAAGTGACGTATCAGTGTTACTACCACTAATATGATTGATGTATAAATCCTTTTTCGAAGCCATAAAAGAGCTAATCCGGCGGAGATTTGTAACGATTACACATAGGTAAAATGACGAGTTTTCATGGATCACTTACAAAGTGCGGACTCGCAATTTAACTTTTGGTGTTTTTATAAAAATATTGGATTACGTTGTCTCTCTTTATGCACACTCAGTGAAATTTACAAAGGATTGATAAAGCGGTATTCTCTGCATTGATCCAAAAGCAAGTGCAATTGTTGAATTGACCGGGAATGGTGAGGTGAGGATGTTCCCTTCAATAGGATCACATAGGAAATGCACTTCTACACGAATTCCATGGCTTCGAATTTGCTGCATGACTGTCTGTGAATCTGAGACAGTAGTTGGATTCTTGCTATAAAGGCACTGCTTCTCGCGCAAACAATGTCGAGACAGGACCCAACTTTCAGTCACTCCAAACAGGATATCTGTATACCAAATGGCGCAAGCTTTGTAGTGTTGCCACACAAGTCACTTTGTCCACCACGATTTAAACTCAAAAATGTTCTAGTTGATGCACACAGAAACAGACTGGATCTAGGTGACTTTGGCTTGGCCAAATCTTTCGGTTACCCACTTTTAACGTTAATCGACGAAGTAAGTTCTCCATTCTTCAGAACTCAGTGAAAATTCATTTGACTAATAACTGTGTGTTGTAAGTTGCTCCTCTGACAATCCCCAAGGGAAGCTTGAAAAGATGTTACCATTCGATGCCATGAGTCAGTTCTACGACAAACAGCGCTTTGGTTTGCTGTGAGTGAGGTACTTATGCGCTGTTCCTAGAACATTCTACGTTGTGATTGTCAGCATGTATTTTCTCATCATTCAAATATGCTGAAGCGCCAAAGCATTGCACATATCTTCTTCCCCTCCATCACTAATAAATCATTGTTTGCTTTACCGCCAATAGACATTCAACGAGATGGCACCAGAGATTGCCTCCTGCTTGTGCTGGTGAATGCATTGAATTCGAACGAAAGACCAAGAACTCAAATGTTCAAGACGACGATTCGTTCAAAGGCTAATCTGTCCATTCGATTTCAGCTGCCGCATGAAGCGATTTTGGTAAAGCTTTTACTTTTACTTTTATTCATGGTCTCCTCGAACGTTCTTCTAAACAAAGCACATTTTCACTAGCAAACACGACCAAAGTTGAGGTTTCATTTGTCGTTGTTGTGTAAATGCTTGTAGGACCAACAAGGAGGCGTACAATAAAGAGTGAGACCATAAAATGGTGCTGTGGACAGTGATGCATGTCTAGCACATGTGGACCCTTTAAAGTGGAACATTAAAACTAGAAATTAGTTGATAGAGCGAATAACGTTGATGTCTTGTGTCTAACGCTATCGCGATTCTCATGTCTTGCCCAACATCAGCATTCTTTGTACAAAAGACATGCATTTATGTGTACTAAGTGGCATCTCTGTGACCCAATGCCTGGTCTCGTATTGAGGTGCGACTCCTGCGTAAATAGAAATGAGGAATTCGTAGGTAAAGAGTGACGTCTTCGAAATCAACGCATTCGACTGCAACGATTACTGTGTCCAACAAGTAAAGTTCTGTGACACAATGAGTGGAGGCCAACATTCATTAAGACGCCGTTTTAATACTTTGTCTGTTTGATTGTCGGTTTCGGCCCTAGTCGGGTGGTCTGGCCTCCAACACATGCCAGTGGTTCCTTCCCTCTGCTTGTTAAATATATGTACTCTGCTCTAATATTAGACTTCTTTTGCGTTCAAGGAGGCCGGGGGACGCTGCAATCATAATATTGTCTTTTAAAGTACCCGTTTTAAATTCCTACCACCATAAATTTTACTACTGAGCAAATATTCAGCATCACAATACGCGTCTGATTTTCATCCTGTCGATTGTCTATAGTTGTTTCATTTTATAAACTGACTAAACAATTACGTGTCAATTTAACTGCCTCTGCAAAATGATCACCAGATTAGTGTTTAAAGTAGCCGGAAATTGCAAGAGGACGAATGGTGTTACCAGGTTGTGTAGCCTTAATCGAAATCACTCATGCTCATTTCAGCGAAATGGGTATCCACCGCAGAAACCACCCAGTAAAGGTCATTCATGAACATCAAATCTGTACTAGAGGATCAAGAGTAGTCTTAGTCGTGTGCTGCAATGGGTATTGGCGGCCGACGAAGACTGTCGGACTACCATTGTTAATCAGTTTCAGGACTGTTCCCGCCTTGCAGAGGCTTGGAAAGCGGGGCGTGGATTGTGTTGATGGTTGAGCGTCTAGTGAGTGTCACCATCCCCGAGTGAAATCGCAGTGCACACATGGTCGTAAAGCCTCATCAAATGTCCTGTCCCGACTGGTCATGTAGAGGTGCATCTGGCTGACTTCGGCTTAACACTTTGTTCGCCATCGTCCTGTCCTTGCCGCCGTCTCCTCTCGCCTTCATTCCTGCTCTCATCTTCTATTGCAGCACTGTACAATTTCACCTCCAAGCATAAATGTGACACCTTTTTTCACAGTCCCGTGTAGATCAAAATTGCAAACACACACTAAATGAGAGCGAAATTCTCGCTCTCATGCAGATTAGTACGTTAAATGTAAACCTGTTAGGCTTGAAATTCGCCCCCTCGAGTGGATCATTACTACAGAATTGTATTTAGTGATGAAGGTTGGTATCGGCGACCCAACATAGACGTTGTTCGCCCTTGAAAGTGGGCTAAATCCATGTTGGCCCATGTATTTTCAAGTTTCTGCCTGCTTAGTAATCTCTATCAATCTAACTCCATTTGATCTTAAAATTCGTTCTTAAAATGAATACATTTGATTTCGCTACAGTATAATTTGCTTACATACCGACCTAGATTTATTTTTAGGTCATACAGTGACGACATTTATGCTTGAGTACAAACTGAACCAAAGTCTTGAGGCTTAAAACAAACCATGGTTGGCATCACAAGTCGTATAATAACGTTATTTTATTTCGAAGACAGTAAACGAAAACCTGAAAAATCAGCGCCACATATCTGTGACGCTTCTCTGAAATGTGTTATTTGCAGCTTAACCCAATTGTCATTTTTCTCTTCTTGGTGCATAAAAAGACTGTGTAAACCTAATCAAAATACACTTTGTCCATTTTTTCCATCCGATCCTTTTCTCTGCTTTCAGTTGTCCCTTTCGATGTACAGTCTTTGGTGGATGTCACACCTTACTGACCCCACTTCCCACAACGCACTGATGCCAAAGTGATTTCTATGCCTCTCTGCGCTAAATAGTGGATCTTTTAGCAGTCCTTCTGCACTGCATCAGCATTGCAACAAAACAAGGCCAGCTGAGGAGGTGCAGATTCCTCTCAAGCAACACCTCATTAGCGTTAGCCAGTGTGGTGATTACTGCATCTTCTCCCACTGCAAAATGTCCTTCAGACAATGCAAACTAAAGAGTCTTGGGAATGGGAGGCCAAGTCTTCATTTCATTGTGGAGAGGTGTAATTAGTGGGTTCTCTTAACCCTCCTGCGCGAGTTGACTGTACTTGCTTTGGTCCTGCAGGTGATGGCACTACTCTATGGCCACCCAGGCATGAATCTTAGGGCAATGACTAATCTGCATACCCTGTTAGGCTTTGGAGTAGAAGAGCGTGATGAGGAGGGATGTTGACGGTCACGAGTTCTGTGGTTCAACTACATTGGTACATCCTCCATTCAAATGGTCTCCTATACCTCCATTTTTAAGCGCCCGAATAGGGCCTGGAAATCAATTGTAGAGAGAAGGCCATTGTGTTAGTGTACTTTAATCTACTCAGGATGGTCCGTCACAACTTGTCATCGGTCCTAGTAGTTGGCGAATTTCAGTGTGCTCTGGTTCCGCTGCCTCCATTGATGTGATGCAAAAGATTCCCACTCTCCTTGATGAATGACCCATTTGGCTCAGCCCAGCAGTCAAATCTTCTGTTCTGTTCTAAGATGAAATGCTGTTCTGCCATCTGACGTCTGCCATCCTTTTGAAGGTACAAAATTTTGTGAGCGGCTTTATTCACCGGATCTCTAAAATAGGAAGCATAGCTCTTCTGGCATTGGCCACCATTTGAGATCTCCTGCTCTGGTTATCGTCGAACGTCCTTGTCACCTTACGAGCCTGAGCGCTCTTAAAACAGCATTAAGACAACATTAAAGCAGCTGTAACCGAATAAAGGCAAAATTGTGGCAAGAAAATCCGGAAGTTGGTTAATTTGATTACTTCCGGAGGTAATCTCACTTATGACCATCCCGCCTAATTCACCAAACAACTTAAAGCCCATCCACCAGTCTGGTTCGGATTGTCCGACATTGCTAAAAAATAGCGCAATGGCTTGACACTGAGCCCGCCCAATCCTCGCTACTGTCAGCTTTGCATTTCCAACTACCGCCTTCACTGGATTTCAGTTTGCGGTTACATATTTCCCTACTTTCCTCGGTACCCTAAATTTTAATGAGTGGCAGCTTCGTTGAAATAATTGCCCGAACTATAGTCCACTGATTACTCCTAACACCTTATCCCCATCTTCACCCTAGGCAGTATTTGCACTGGAGTGGCGCATGGATGACTGACACCGTGGTATTGTTGCCTGTTTCAATCAACCAAGGAACCAACTGGGACAGCTGAAGACAGTGACAAGAGTGCTCAGCAAACGCATTGCTGATAAGTAATGCTTTTTGGTTTTGGTGTGCTCGTTTTAAAGGCCCCCATAGAGATAGGCTTAAGCTCCCACGCGGACGACTGACTGGTTGACTTGGACACGCCTCAGAGAGCCTTGATTTATCTTTGTGTTAGCTACAAGACTATCATGTTTAACTGTGTTGCTATCATGACATGTGGCTTTTAAAGGTGTTACTTCTTCGTGCTCCATATTACTCGTGACTTAAAGTGTGTGTTGGGCACGTTGGTATGCAGAATGCGCCGAGAGATATTCCTGGTTAACTTTTCTTCGCAACTCACCAACACCCGTTTTTTCGAAAGATCGCATGATCAATTAAAGACTGCAAATTTCGTCAGATTTAAGTGCCACAACCCTAAGCATCCAAACAATTTGCGTAGCGGTTTATTTAGGGAGTGACTTTTGAGTGACCATCAGCAGACTTGGCATTAGCCAGGATTGCGAGCAACCGCAACACATTTACTTTCTAAAATCAATCAATTCCGTCACCCATCTCTGTAGGCAGATGCGGGTGGCATCCGTGCACCACCAAATGATTTGCTTTCAGTATACACCTTGCATGTCGGCATCCCTCACTGGGCTAGTGGGTCATCGTGTCTTTTCGTAAGCCAGCTAGGCGACCTACGTTAAGTACATGTGAGACTTATCACCTCTATCAACTTGTCATTACTTTTCGCCATGAAGGAGTTTTCGTTCATCCAGAGTCGTCAGTCAGTGCCAATCCAAAGAGATGAGTTTTGGAATGCAGAAAAGATTAAGAATAAATCACTGGTCCTTGATTTTAGTTGTCATCTGATAATAGACGAGTCGTAGTACGTGTGTGCTTGGCTTCCAAGACGTTCTCTCTTCATTTGTTTCTACATGATGAAAAGTTTCGCGATTAGCTATACTGGTGAAGAATAGAAGGTGATCTTTAGCCTGAGGCATCCACATTCGAATGGGTGGTGCTTTGGCCCGCCACACCCATTCCAGGCACCATACAACAAATTTTGCTAGATACTGCTCTAGTTGAGCTAAAATGGTTTCAGAAGACAGGCAAGCTAGAAGCACATCCACAGGTTCAACCCTTGTGGTTTGAGCTGGGAAGTCGACCGGAGGATGGAGTCAAAAGCAATCGTCTGAACTGACTAACACAAGTCTCTGCTTCATAATGCGTGGTTATGAAGTGCCACGTATGCATATGTCGAGTCCTCACAAATTACGTCGTGCCATCGCAGTGAAGTGCAATGAAAAATTAAGTGAATTTTTAAAAATCCCGATGCTAATTGAGTAAATGGAAGGCTAAACTAATTAATTACACAGTTCTCTGCTCCTTCTTGGTCGTCAACAGTTTCAGCAAGCGGCAGCTAAGGTCAATGGACTTGTTTGCGCACTGGTCTACACTGATCACGCCTAACACATTATAACTTCGTGACTCCAAGTTGATGGACAAAAAGTGTCAAGATAGAAGACTTTACTTGTGTAAACACACAATTTGGATAACTGGCATTTCGCCACACTAATTCTTACCGAACATAACTTGTCGACGCTTATGTAATCGCCTAAAATACCCAGTAGCGTTAAATGACCCGAAGTGCAGGTGACTCCAGTTAACGCATCATTGTAATCAAGCGAGCCGTCGATTTATACGTACAGACTCATCGGCCTCCGCAGTCTCCTTTGGTTCTCTTGGCAGTAAAAAACCTTTCCGAGAGTGTCTTGTAGCTTTGTCTGGGGGACACCCCCACACTACACCAGTCTCCATTGCATTGAGCAGCTACCGTGGATTCCCGATTAGGCGGCGATTCGTATTTGAGGGTTCATGAAGACCACGTCCAGCAGCCTGAACACGAGATTGACTACAAATGGAAATAATACTTCCCTTCTGTGCTGTCCACCTTATCTACCAGCGAGTATTCGGGTCGTGAGCTGAGGCGGCTGGAATACAGGCATCTTTTGGATCAAAAGCTAAAGGTACATTCAGTTCACTGCTCTTAATACCATGTCGTGGGCTACAACTAACTGCACAGGCTTTCTTTTCTACTAGTTTTCTGGTGGCTTCGTGTCCACTGACCCAACGATTTCGTGATCTCTATCAGTGGAAGATGAGAACATGCGTCGGGACAATTTCTTGGACAGTCGTATTTAAAGTAACACCGGCAAGTCTGTCTCATTCCACCCTCTGATGGCCTACTTATGTGCAAACAGTAGTAGCCACTCATTCACCATTCTAATCATTCTAATTTATTGATTATATTTATTCCTATTGACATTAGAGAAAATGGCTAAACACAAAACTTTATCCTTTTCAGCAATAATGATAAATATTCTCATTTTCCATCGTGCAGATCTTACTCTTTCCCTGTACGTGCAACTCAGCGCAGTTGACTTTCGGACGGTAAAGTGATATGGAAACCACCAGATAAAACCAACGGTCGCATTACTGACTGCACCATCAAATGGGAGTCTCGAGGATAGACGGCAGAAAATTGTTCAACTCTCCTTAAGTAGTTTTCATGCCTTTACTCGCCTGAGACCAAAACAACCTGTTTGCGCCTCTGTTCCTGCACACACTCTAGTAGAACTATCGCTTTGGTTTCGATGTGTTGGTCACCAGATTTGAAGCAAGACAAGTCTATTCTGCTCGTTTTATCAAAGGCTGCACTACGATTCGCAAGTGATAAGCGTAAAGTGAAATTGATGGCCTCCATAGTAATGGTTAAATATCCTCATTTATCATTCCCATACAAACAGTGAGTGTTTGTGCGTTCGTCTCCCTTGACATCGGAATCCCATAAGAAACCAGATTTTCGAATGGAGGGTCGCTTCAATCGGAGCCACGAGTGTCCGTTTTTGCCTCTGTTTGTGCGCACTATAAAACCGATGTTTCAATTTATGTTGGCAGGATCTGCACCACCTGCAAAACAAAGTCTGTCAATTTTACCCATCCCATCAGATGCGGTAGCATGATTTTCGTCTCTTTGGATTAGTTCGAAATGGTGGTTCAAGGGCTTCCCTAAGTCATTGGCATTGTTATATCCTTAATTACACGCCATTGGCTACTGACATGAAACCCACTGCAGATACTTACAAAGGCACATTCATCACGGTTGTCAAATATGCCCATAATACATTTATGCAAGCGTTGACAAATATTCCTGGAGAGGTGCATTTTTGGGTGGAAGAGGAAGAGTTAGCTAATCTCTATAGGAACTCTCCATTGATTCCTACAGCCGCAAACCTTAAAAGATCCGCTTCTGTTTCCGCAGTGAACATGACAAAAATATCTGCTTTCCCTCTTGTAATTACCAATTTAAGGATTCCTCAGCCACGACTAAACTCTCCACTGCTGAGGAGTCCTCTTCGGCTCCTGCAATCACAAATAACGAAGCTACTTGGATTCCTGATGTGGCCACGATGGAGAGATCTACTCTGCCTCTGACAACCACAAAATTGAAGCGATATGAACCGTCTCTCACAATCACCACTAATGAGGTGTCCATTTCTTCGCCTCCAACCTATACAAATAAGGAATCTTCTTCGACCTCTGCAATCACCTTACGCAACAGTGAGAACACGTCCCGATATTTTAATGCATTGATATGTATGTGACAATGCTCAGCAGTACTGATTGTCAAAACTGCTCACCAACAATCATGTGTGCCAAATAAGAGGCGTATGACGATAAAGGAATCCAGTCTATTTTTGCCAGGAAGGAGACCTTGATAATAGAATTCGTCTCATCAACACACTGCCTGGGCAGCAAAACCAACTTCTTACACAAGCAATTACGTTGCAGTATAATGAATTGTGGCCAAATCAAAGTACACTACGAATGGGATTCGAAATTGGGGTGGGTAGACGTGCAAGATGGGTACTAGGACAGTGCTCGCAACGACGAGAGACAAGGCTGCACACGCATTTTCGAATGCACGCTTTGGGTAACAAGTGATCTGATGGTACCAGTTTCGTAACTGGGCGGAGCTAACCAACTCTCAGCTAGGTGATACAATTTGATCCTCATTTAGTTGCCCCATTTTGTATGCGTTTCCCATACTAGCAGATGCATCTACTGCAACACATCATGTTGACCCTTCAGATTGTAAATGGAGGTAGAGGAGGGCACGGCAACATACATTACGTCCAAAAGGATCAAAAGGCGTTTGCTTAACATTTGGCTGTAAGTTCTATTTAATCTATCTTACCATACACCACACAACATCTCAAAACTAGCCGGTAACGAAAGAGACGCACTCAAACTCTGCATTATTGTGTGTGAAGGTGATAATGAAGGCGAAACAGCGAGAAATGAGGCAGGATCAGTGCTTAGAGTCACTGCACTAACAGATACACTGTGCAGCTAGCTGCTTTGTTTTGTTTGCAATGAAGTGCGAGAACCACCAATCAACCGGAATGCACACGCGCCGAACCTCGCACATCGCTGATCCCCTAGGTGATCATCATACTTTCCAAGTGCAACACATCAGACACGCGGTACCGCAGATTATCCATCCTGGAAGGTTGAGGGGCAGAGCAAACCCCGAACGAGAAAGTACCTTCCTTGAAGTCGCCTACACGGACCTGAATCGACTCGGGTTGTTCATGTCATCCCAAAGGGACAACCTAATAGCACGCGAAGAGATGAATGAAACAAACCCACTATTCGAAACATAACATATTTTGCAAAGAAGATCATGACGTTGATTTCAAAGAAAGCCGAATCCATCGTGTATTTTCCCAAATTCTACCGTATTAGTATATGCGCTTTGGCCAGCAAGCCCACATCGCATGCTGCAAAAGGTACATTTTGTACAATCGTTTGGAAGGACGGCAATTCTAGGGCGTCACTTTATGTGTTTGCGCGCTCAGTTATGTCTTACTGTTTCATGGAACACTACGTTGGCTGAATTTTACGCTCACTACCACCAATCGTAAGCCCGCAGCCAAAATGCTACTAGCAGACAGGCTTGACTGAGCTGACCAGGTGCCTCAGGGCCAGTGTCCATTGGCCAGTCGCAAGGCACACGCACACACGCACGCAAGCATGCATACATGCATGCATGCATGCATGTATGGTGTGTGAGCGCAGTGCGACACTTGCGTCGGGCATCAGAGCCATCCGTAGGGTGACCTTTTCGCCAGCCCAAACGGTCGGGGATGGAACGGATACGGGTCCCTCGCGCCCATAGGCTATCCAGCTTGTAACAAATGGCTACTCAAATTCTAACACGTTGGTCTGCGGTTCCTACAAAGAACTCAGCTAATATTAGACCTGGTGTGAATACTGCATTAAAGGTCCCTTTATTGATACCCAGTAAATATGAGAGTGGTGATATTTTAGCCCAATATGAATGAGTGAATTAGCATGCGTCACTGCATGTGGCTAATCTGGAAAAGGGTGATGTGATGATGAAGTCACAATGGTATCCCTTTTCGTGGCACCTAATTGATGCATTTTGGCGGAGAGCTGCAGTTGTTTGCATGACCGTATGTCCGGAAGCGTATGTGACCAGTGGTCTAGGTTTGGCCTGTTTGGCGTGTGTGTGTGTGTGTGAAATGGTCTGTGGTCGACCTAAGAGGCAGCAACTGTGGTAAGGTGCAACTCCATGAACGAACGCCAGCGCTGATCACATCAAACACCTCCATCTATCCACTCCAAATTGCAAATCACCTGTCTAAACTGGATTCGAGGTGAAGAAGCGCGTACGATTGATTTTGTGGTTAAACAAAGCAGGCTATTGTTGATACCGCTATAAATTACTCCAAATTTATTTGACATGTCTATGAAGAAGTACCAGTTGAAAATCACGGTCAAAGCAATTTCTGATTTCTCAGTGGAATTCAGCCATGGTCCTTCCATGTCGTTCTGAGCTCTACCGGCATGAAGGAAGGCTTATCATATTTGTGGCGACAACCTCATCGTCTGTGCGTGTAGAAGTACTCGTGTGCTGTCGATGTGATAGTAAAGCCTTTCCATGTACATGTCTAATGCATTCCTTGCACGTCGTCGTCCCACTATACTGACGTGGTCAAAACGAGTGCGTGTCACGAGAGTCGGCGAGAGGCAGACGAAGATAGTTGCTGTGATGGCTTCTGATGTTTCACTCTGCAGATTTTAAGATCTCGCAAATTATGCTAGTACCATTACACCCGTTGCCATTTTATGTCGGTGACTACCGTATTGCGCAATTAATTGACTCAGGGCATCCGTTGGCTAAATCTTTCACAAAATCCCACTTTGCATTCAGCAACAAGTCTTTCAATTGTAGCACAAGAATATGTATTGCATTGCTATTCATGATACCACCTTTAAAATAGATTAAGATGAATACAAAACATTCCCACCACACTTGATGAACCAATTAAAATCGCCAGACACAGCATCGTCCTTCTCACCAACACAATGAACAGAGAAGCACACAACAAGTGAGCCACTCCATCCACTGCACCATCTACTGGAAACTTCCTGCCACAAAAGTAACTTCGCACCTCACTTATTTAATTAGCAGATCAGTCTACGTAGTAATCAGTTAGTCCAGCTCGAAATGAGGATCCGCATTCACTGGCCTTCTGTAGTCCAGCATCACATGCAGCACTTGGTTGGTGAGGTAATCGAGTCTTCGCAGTCCTGCAGTCACCTCTGACCAGAAAATAACTGTGGAGTGATTCAAATGAAAGCAATTTATTTGGTTGGGGAAAGTCATCAGGTGAATGAAGTGGGAACTGAGTACATGGCACAAGTAGTGATTGATCAGTTGTCAAGTTCACTACTCCTCTAATGCATTTCACATGGCAACCTACATCGGTGCTCTCAAACGCAACTTGGATTTTGTGTACTAGTTATGCACTACACGCCCCTATTTAGCCCCAGTGCACTTAACACCTGTGTCGTGCTTCCACCCTTTAACATAGACGATACATCTCACTCACTAAACATCCTCCCCCTAGTGTGCGCCCAAACTTCTGCTCCCATTCATAGCAGAAGATACTATGGATGGGAAGCATATCAACTACATCGATAGCGTTAGCTATCCTACTCTTCTACTCTACTCTGCTTTCTAGCTGGTGCCAAAACACTATTCATCACATAAAGCCAGTGATTTGACGGCAACAAGGATACTTGCTGTCAACTTATCAATCATTACGAATGCAAACTTCTAATGAGCCTCTTGAAGTAGTAATGTATAAATCATTTTCGTATAAGGATGAAATTGTGTGGCAGCAGGCTTGTGTCAGAGGTTAGTCAATTTCATTTAAGGCGTAGACAGTTGTGTTAAGCATACTTACGTAAATAAAAGAGTTGTGCGCTTACACGTACTATCGAGAACGTCAAATTTTCATAAAGTTTATTCGCAGATGCGCAATAATAAATGCGGTCTGACTATACATCCATCAAGCGAAGTGAGTTTAGACCATTTAGTAATTAGACACTGATGGAGGAGGAGATGAAGCCACCAACACCGTAGTCATGATGCCCTGCCAAGTTGGTTGCTTTAATGACCTGCTCATCGGCAAAGTAGGGAGTAGATCTGTAACTTTATTCATGAGCCTACATAAACTAAAGTCCGATGGATGCGATGAAGATAAAAGAATTCGATGCTGTTATCTCTAAGGTTTACGCATGCTGTTTGTGAAAGATATTATTTACAGAGTGGCTGTAAAACTACAGGTGTAGTAAGCTCCAACATCTCTAACAAAACCACATCCATCCACTCCTACCGCATGCCGAGACAAGGAGGGCAAAGAAGAAAAATGACAGCCGACAATGCTGCTACTGCATATGATTTTTTAACACATTATCGTGTGGATAAATGTTCAGGCAAACTATTACCAGTTGTGAGAGCATCATAATGAGTGCGCGACTTCGACTTGCATGTGGTGGATCGTGCAGTCTGCGTAGCCGCAAATGATATAATTTGGAGAAAAATGTCGTGATTCATACCACGCGGTGTGAGGGATCGAGGTCACAACGCGTTGTGTTTGACGCGTCATATCGCTATGCCGATTAGCGCCATCGGATTGGTCGACACCGACAAAATAGGGGTGTCCCGTAGGTCCTCACGTCTATATATGCAGTTGCATATGGTCGCAACGGCTGAGGTGATGCCAGTGCAGTGGGTGTGGTCTGTGCTGTGGCCGTACCGTTGGTCCATTTGTGCGTGCGCAATCAAGGTGTGATGCGATGCGATGCGACGCTGGTCCGTGGACGAACAGAACTACAGGAAGCACCCAACACCTCCACCCACCAACTCGGAGTTGAAATGCAGCCATCTCTGTGTTGTCGCGAACAGCAATGCAGGCCACATTCTCACAACGCCCACCTCTTCATCGATTGCCCTGTGGAGCGACGAGTGATGGAAGCCATTGGAAGGAAAGTGGATTGATGTGCTCTCACACGCATGGGTGTGAGTGATGTGGGATGTGGCTACAAAATCAATGCAGTGTGCGCGAAGGGGAGAAGTGACAAGCGCATAATAGTGTGTCCGTTGAATGTTTTGTTGAGTAGTATCGACTGCAAGTGTGTGTCGATGGATGTGTTTTCGTCGTTGTTATCGACACCGTTCCTATTTTGGTGTGATCCGCATGAGCAAATGCGAACTTGCTTTAATAGTTGGCATTCGTCATTGCTGTGCGCCGCACTAGAACATGAATTCATATTGCTTGGCTCTGGACGTCTACAAGATGTTTCAATCTCGCTGTGCAAATAATGCTTGCAATAATTTGGTGGAGCTTGCGTAAGTGGTACTTGGGGCTGTCCCATCCGTGTGTTTTGAACACCTCATTTTGCTCAAATAAAATCCGCTGTCACATTAACAGTCTGTTTTTTATGGAGAGGAGTGGACAGATCAGTTGATGGGTTTGCCGGTACGTGAGTAAGAAATCAGGGAGCTTTGATTGCGTGTGGACAGGAAATGTCATGTTAGTGGTCTTGGGCTGCTATGCTTGGCTTCATGGTTGGGCTTCCAGTGTTTAATGTGCAGCAGCAATGGTGCTGTCGCGGCGGCCTCCGTTGACCAGCTGATCTGGTCGTTCAAATGTTACGCCTCTCCTCTCCATGGTTAGCTGGTAATGAGTTAGGAGGGGAAGAGTAGGATAGCTAACGCTATCGATGTAGTTGATATGCTTCCCATCCATAGTATCTTCTGCTATGAATGGGAGCAGAAGTTTGGGCGCACACTAGGGGGAGGATGTTTAGTGAGTGAGATGTATCGTCTATGTTAAAGGGTGGAAGCACGACACAGGTGTTAAGTGCACTGGGGCTAAATAGGGGCGTGTAGTGCATAACTAGTACACAAAATCCAAGTTGCGTTTGAGAGCACCGATGTAGGTTGCCATGTGAAATGCATTAGAGGAGTAGTGAACTTGACAACTGATCAATCACTACTTGTGCCATGTACTCAGTTCCCACTTCATTCACCTGATGACTTTCCCCAACCAAATAAATTGCTTTCATTTGAATCACTCCACAGTTATTTTCTGGTCAGAGGTGACTGCAGGACTGCGAAGACTCGATTACCTCACCAACCAAGTGCTGCATGTGATGCTGGACTACAGAAGGCCAGTGAATGCGGATCCTCATTTCGAGCTGGACTAACTGATTACTACGTAGACTGATCTGCTAATTAAATAAGTGAGGTGCGAAGTTACTTTTGTGGCAGGAAGTTTCCAGTAGATGGTGCAGTGGATGGAGTGGCTCACTTGTTGTGTGCTTCTCTGTTCATTGTGTTGGTGAGAAGGACGATGCTGTGTCTGGCGATTTTAATTGGTTCATCAAGTGTGGTGGGAATGTTTTGTATTCATCTTAATCTATTTTAAAGGTGGTATCATGAATAGCAATGCAATACATATTCTTGTGCTACAATTGAAAGACTTGTTGCTGAATGCAAAGTGGGATTTTGTGAAAGATTTAGCCAACGGATGCCCTGAGTCAATTAATTGCGCAATACGGTAGTCACCGACATAAAATGGCAACGGGTGTAATGGTACTAGCATAATTTGCGAGATCTTAAAATCTGCAGAGTGAAACATCAGAAGCCATCACAGCAACTATCTTCGTCTGCCTCTCGCCGACTCTCGTGACACGCACTCGTTTTGACCACGTCAGTATAGTGGGACGACGACGTGCAAGGAATGCATTAGACATGTACATGGAAAGGCTTTACTATCACATCGACAGCACACGAGTACTTCTACACGCACAGACGATGAGGTTGTCGCCACAAATATGATAAGCCTTCCTTCATGCCGGTAGAGCTCAGAACGACATGGAAGGACCATGGCTGAATTCCACTGAGAAATCAGAAATTGCTTTGACCGTGATTTTCAACTGGTACTTCTTCATAGACATGTCAAATAAATTTGGAGTAATTTATAGCGGTATCAACAATAGCCTGCTTTGTTTAACCACAAAATCAATCGTACGCGCTTCTTCACCTCGAATCCAGTTTAGACAGGTGATTTGCAATTTGGAGTGGATAGATGGAGGTGTTTGATGTGATCAGCGCTGGCGTTCGTTCATGGAGTTGCACCTTACCACAGTTGCTGCCTCTTAGGTCGACCACAGACCATTTCACACACACACACACACGCCAAACAGGCCAAACCTAGACCACTGGTCACATACGCTTCCGGACATACGGTCATGCAAACAACTGCAGCTCTCCGCCAAAATGCATCAATTAGGTGCCACGAAAAGGGATACCATTGTGACTTCATCATCACATCACCCTTTTCCAGATTAGCCACATGCAGTGACGCATGCTAATTCACTCATTCATATTGGGCTAAAATATCACCACTCTCATATTTACTGGGTATCAATAAAGGGACCTTTAATGCAGTATTCACACCAGGTCTAATATTAGCTGAGTTCTTTGTAGGAACCGCAGACCAACGTGTTAGAATTTGAGTAGCCATTTGTTACAAGCTGGATAGCCTATGGGCGCGAGGGACCCGTATCCGTTCCATCCCCGACCGTTTGGGCTGGCGAAAAGGTCACCCTACGGATGGCTCTGATGCCCGACGCAAGTGTCGCACTGCGCTCACACACCATACATGCATGCATGCATGCATGTATGCATGCTTGCGTGCGTGTGTGCGTGTGCCTTGCGACTGGCCAATGGACACTGGCCCTGAGGCACCTGGTCAGCTCAGTCAAGCCTGTCTGCTAGTAGCATTTTGGCTGCGGGCTTACGATTGGTGGTAGTGAGCGTAAAATTCAGCCAACGTAGTGTTCCATGAAACAGTAAGACATAACTGAGCGCGCAAACACATAAAGTGACGCCCTAGAATTGCCGTCCTTCCAAACGATTGTACAAAATGTACCTTTTGCAGCATGCGATGTGGGCTTGCTGGCCAAAGCGCATATACTAATACGGTAGAATTTGGGAAAATACACGATGGATTCGGCTTTCTTTGAAATCAACGTCATGATCTTCTTTGCAAAATATGTTATGTTTCGAATAGTGGGTTTGTTTCATTCATCTCTTCGCGTGCTATTAGGTTGTCCCTTTGGGATGACATGAACAACCCGAGTCGATTCAGGTCCGTGTAGGCGACTTCAAGGAAGGTACTTTCTCGTTCGGGGTTTGCTCTGCCCCTCAACCTTCCAGGATGGATAATCTGCGGTACCGCGTGTCTGATGTGTTGCACTTGGAAAGTATGATGATCACCTAGGGGATCAGCGATGTGCGAGGTTCGGCGCGTGTGCATTCCGGTTGATTGGTGGTTCTCGCACTTCATTGCAAACAAAACAAAGCAGCTAGCTGCACAGTGTATCTGTTAGTGCAGTGACTCTAAGCACTGATCCTGCCTCATTTCTCGCTGTTTCGCCTTCATTATCACCTTCACACACAATAATGCAGAGTTTGAGTGCGTCTCTTTCGTTACCGGCTAGTTTTGAGATGTTGTGTGGTGTATGGTAAGATAGATTAAATAGAACTTACAGCCAAATGTTAAGCAAACGCCTTTTGATCCTTTTGGACGTAATGTATGTTGCCGTGCCCTCCTCTACCTCCATTTACAATCTGAAGGGTCAACATGATGTGTTGCAGTAGATGCATCTGCTAGTATGGGAAACGCATACAAAATGGGGCAACTAAATGAGGATCAAATTGTATCACCTAGCTGAGAGTTGGTTAGCTCCGCCCAGTTACGAAACTGGTACCATCAGATCACTTGTTACCCAAAGCGTGCATTCGAAAATGCGTGTGCAGCCTTGTCTCTCGTCGTTGCGAGCACTGTCCTAGTACCCATCTTGCACGTCTACCCACCCCAATTTCGAATCCCATTCGTAGTGTACTTTGATTTGGCCACAATTCATTATACTGCAACGTAATTGCTTGTGTAAGAAGTTGGTTTTGCTGCCCAGGCAGTGTGTTGATGAGACGAATTCTATTATCAAGGTCTCCTTCCTGGCAAAAATAGACTGGATTCCTTTATCGTCATACGCCTCTTATTTGGCACACATGATTGTTGGTGAGCAGTTTTGACAATCAGTACTGCTGAGCATTGTCACATACATATCAATGCATTAAAATATCGGGACGTGTTCTCACTGTTGCGTAAGGTGATTGCAGAGGTCGAAGAAGATTCCTTATTTGTATAGGTTGGAGGCGAAGAAATGGACACCTCATTAGTGGTGATTGTGAGAGACGGTTCATATCGCTTCAATTTTGTGGTTGTCAGAGGCAGAGTAGATCTCTCCATCGTGGCCACATCAGGAATCCAAGTAGCTTCGTTATTTGTGATTGCAGGAGCCGAAGAGGACTCCTCAGCAGTGGAGAGTTTAGTCGTGGCTGAGGAATCCTTAAATTGGTAATTACAAGAGGGAAAGCAGATATTTTTGTCATGTTCACTGCGGAAACAGAAGCGGATCTTTTAAGGTTTGCGGCTGTAGGAATCAATGGAGAGTTCCTATAGAGATTAGCTAACTCTTCCTCTTCCACCCAAAAATGCACCTCTCCAGGAATATTTGTCAACGCTTGCATAAATGTATTATGGGCATATTTGACAACCGTGATGAATGTGCCTTTGTAAGTATCTGCAGTGGGTTTCATGTCAGTAGCCAATGGCGTGTAATTAAGGATATAACAATGCCAATGACTTAGGGAAGCCCTTGAACCACCATTTCGAACTAATCCAAAGAGACGAAAATCATGCTACCGCATCTGATGGGATGGGTAAAATTGACAGACTTTGTTTTGCAGGTGGTGCAGATCCTGCCAACATAAATTGAAACATCGGTTTTATAGTGCGCACAAACAGAGGCAAAAACGGACACTCGCGGCTCCGATTGAAGCGACCCTCCATTCGAAAATCTGGTTTCTTATGGGATTCCGATGTCAAGGGAGACGAACGCACAAACACTCACTGTTTGTATGGGAATGATAAATGAGGATATTTAACCATTACTATGGAGGCCATCAATTTCACTTTACGCTTATCACTTGCGAATCGTAGTGCAGCCTTTGATAAAACGAGCAGAATAGACTTGTCTTGCTTCAAATCTGGTGACCAACACATCGAAACCAAAGCGATAGTTCTACTAGAGTGTGTGCAGGAACAGAGGCGCAAACAGGTTGTTTTGGTCTCAGGCGAGTAAAGGCATGAAAACTACTTAAGGAGAGTTGAACAATTTTCTGCCGTCTATCCTCGAGACTCCCATTTGATGGTGCAGTCAGTAATGCGACCGTTGGTTTTATCTGGTGGTTTCCATATCACTTTACCGTCCGAAAGTCAACTGCGCTGAGTTGCACGTACAGGGAAAGAGTAAGATCTGCACGATGGAAAATGAGAATATTTATCATTATTGCTGAAAAGGATAAAGTTTTGTGTTTAGCCATTTTCTCTAATGTCAATAGGAATAAATATAATCAATAAATTAGAATGATTAGAATGGTGAATGAGTGGCTACTACTGTTTGCACATAAGTAGGCCATCAGAGGGTGGAATGAGACAGACTTGCCGGTGTTGCTTTAAATACGACTGTCCAAGAAATTGTCTCGACGCATGTTCTCATCTTCCACTGATAGAGATCACGAAATCGTTGGGTCAGTGGACACGAAGCCACCAGAAAACTAGTAGAAAAGAAAGCCTGTGCAGTTAGTTGTAGCCCACGACATGGTATTAAGAGCAGTGAACTGAATGTACCTTTAGCTTTTGATCCAAAAGATGCCTGTATTCCAGCCGCCTCAGCTCACGACCCGAATACTCGCTGGTAGATAAGGTGGACAGCACAGAGGGGAAGTATTATTTCCATTTGTAGTCAATCTCGTGTTCAGGCTGCTGGACGTGGTCTTCATGAACCCTCAAATACGAATCGCCGCCTAATCGGGAATCCACGGTAGCTGCTCAATGCAATGGAGACTGGTGTAGTGTGGGGGTGTCCCCCAGACAAAGCTACAAGACACTCTCGGAAAGGTTTTTTACTGCCAAGAGAACCAAAGGAGACTGCGGAGGCCGATGAGTCTGTACGTATAAATCGACGGCTCGCTTGATTACAATGATGCGTTAACTGGAGTCACCTGCACTTCGGGTCATTTAACGCTACTGGGTATTTTAGGCGATTACATAAGCGTCGACAGGTTATGTTCGGTAAGAATTAGTGTGGCGAAATGCCAGTTATCCAAATTGTGTGTTTACACAAGTAAAGTCTTCTATCTTGACACTTTTTGTCCATCAACTTGGAGTCACGAAGTTATAATGTGTTAGGCGTGATCAGTGTAGACCAGTGCGCAAACAAGTCCATTGACCTTAGCTGCCGCTTGCTGAAACTGTTGACGACCAAGAAGGAGCAGAGAACTGTGTAATTAATTAGTTTAGCCTTCCATTTACTCAATTAGCATCGGGATTTTTAAAAATTCACTTAATTTTTCATTGCACTTCACTGCGATGGCACGACGTAATTTGTGAGGACTCGATATATGCATACGTGGCACTTCATAACCACGCATTATGAAGCAGAGACTTGTGTTAGTCAGTTCAGACGATTGCTTTTGACTCCATCCTCCGGTCGACTTCCCAGCTCAAACCACAAGGGTTGAACCTGTGGATGTGCTTCTAGCTTGCCTGTCTTCTGAAACCATTTTAGCTCAACTAGAGCAGTATCTAGCAAAATTTGTTGTATGGTGCCTGGAATGGGTGTGGCGGGCCAAAGCACCACCCATTCGAATGTGGATGCCTCAGGCTAAAGATCACCTTCTATTCTTCACCAGTATAGCTAATCGCGAAACTTTTCATCATGTAGAAACAAATGAAGAGAGAACGTCTTGGAAGCCAAGCACACACGTACTACGACTCGTCTATTATCAGATGACAACTAAAATCAAGGACCAGTGATTTATTCTTAATCTTTTCTGCATTCCAAAACTCATCTCTTTGGATTGGCACTGACTGACGACTCTGGATGAACGAAAACTCCTTCATGGCGAAAAGTAATGACAAGTTGATAGAGGTGATAAGTCTCACATGTACTTAACGTAGGTCGCCTAGCTGGCTTACGAAAAGACACGATGACCCACTAGCCCAGTGAGGGATGCCGACATGCAAGGTGTATACTGAAAGCAAATCATTTGGTGGTGCACGGATGCCACCCGCATCTGCCTACAGAGATGGGTGACGGAACTGATTGATTCTGGAAAGTAAATGTTTTGGGATTGCTAGTGATCCTGGCTAATGCCACGTCTGCTGACGGTTACTCAAAGGTGAAGGGAAATCAATTATCATCATTGCTACTCAGGCGCCTTCATCGCTGTCTCGTTGCTCTACTCACTCTTACCATCTACTCATTAACTGTCCAATGGAGAAGTCCGTCCTCATGACTTTGTCTGTGAATAATAATGCATAATGAATAGGATCTGGATCACATGTTGCACAAGTGACATTATGCTAAAGTAACTGGCGAATCCAGTCCACAAGAATCGGGGATGAATTTGACAACTTGGGCTTTTGGTGAAGTGGTCCTGTGGGTGATGTCTGAGGTGAGTTAACGCCAACACTAATTACTGAGCCGCTTTTGGTGGCACAGAGTTAAGCACAAGTGTAGAAGAGTTCATGGAAGTCATCAGTGAATGAAAAAAGGAATCGCTCAATATGCAGTGTTTACGTTGTCTGCGCTATTGCTTCGTGTTTTAAAGATTTGTTTAGGTTCCCTCAAGTTTCTGCTCAACCAATTGCAGCAATCTTTCCGCAACAGCAAAAATCATTGTTGCGAGGCTAAATGTGGGTGAAGTAGATACTGCCGAATCGTGTTGATGCAAGCGATGAACGATCGTTTCTTGCGTTTATGCCCCCTTGTATGAATTCTCCCTATATTCTGTGGAATTGCCAGTGCTCTAAATAGAGTTCCACAGATAGGATGAAAGTGAATAACAGCTCTCCTCAAGACGACGATATCTTCTGACAAATCCAATGAAAGCTATCACTCTAACTTCAAGGACACAATGCTAGCCATTTAAGCGGTTCGCCCTTAACCTGCCAATATGGCACTTACGATGTTGATAGGAGTGCATTGATCCGTGTTTTTCGCTACTATAATCCATGTTTTATCCTTATTCAGTATAGAAGTAGGGTTAAGCTGGGCTGTGTCCAATGGTATTCCTTGTTGGGGTCCAAGGGTTTAAGCCGTGACATTGCCACCTGATGAAGAGAACAGTTGCCCACCAATCACGAACCACGATTTCATGGGACAGCGTAAAAGCAGTAGAAGGAGAGAGGGAGGAATGGTTGATTCGTCTTTTTCACAAAAGACTCCAGTGTCTACGCATTGAATGCCATGTAAACGAATTGCTTGTGAGGGTACTCGCAAATAAGTCACTTGGGTGCTTCAAGACAGCGTTCGCAAGGAGATCAGTCAGAAGGAAGTATGACAGGCCTTTATTATCGTTTGCGGTTTGTAACCAAACAAGTGGTGCTGGAAGATTCTAATCTAAGAGCAAGTATCTTTGAGGGGGCAGGATTTTATATTGCAAACCTTCTCTCGTCTCCGACGCTGACTTCCCGCATGCTATTTACTGAAACCCGCTTAAAGCGCACGAAATCTCACAGATTATAGCTCACGAATTAATAAACTTGGTAGCAATAACTTATAAATCGCATCGTATGGTAAAATTCTTGTGTAAGTATTAATTACGCCGACCCCAATGAACTGGCCAAATCAATGTCGTCAGCATTCTAAACCTCCCCCTGACGTCACAAGTGAGTGGTAAGCGGCATAAGAACAGAGACCAAATGAGCAGAATACGTGTCAAGCCCTGAAGCAGAAAGTAGAGGAAGGATGATAGAAGGACTAGAGGTGGGTTGATTCCGCGAAACTCAAGCAACTCCGTTACAAACTTGCCTTTGGTTTTAGCCGATCCACCACTTTTGTAAGAACAAAAATTACAAAGGAAAAGAGTAAGACAATGATTTGCGCCTTGGTACAATCGGCTACATTGACCAAGAAGCAAAACAAAGCAAAGACGGGGCGAATTCTGTACCCTCTAGAACAGAA
This sequence comes from Taenia hydatigena, assembly GCA_036345935.2. NCBI lineage: Eukaryota > Metazoa > Platyhelminthes > Cestoda > Cyclophyllidea > Taeniidae > Taenia > Taenia hydatigena. Next base: position 18,278,782 of record JADWOT020000002.1, on the reverse strand, counting down.
ACAAATGGCATGAACCTCCTGCATTCTCCAGCAGCCGACTCTTCCATTTCTAAATCACTCATCGTCGTTAGCACATGGGGTTAGTGAAATTTAACACATCCTATTCATTTTCTCTTCACACCACTATGCGAGTGTGGACGTAACCCATCCATTACTCCTCTGAATATTTCTAGACTCCGGTCCTCAAATATGTCTAACCACCACTGTCCCTGATACAAGACGCTTTCAACTTAGCATACCCTCTTGCATTGAAATTTAAAATGTAGAAATGCAATTTTTTAATGCCACACATTTGACCGCTACAGACAGAGCCAATCAAAAGGATACTCAGTCTGACAATTAACAGTGTAAGGAATTCCGAACTGACGGAAGTGCCTTTCCTCTACTCGAGAAGTTACATGGATTAAATTCCGTAGATTTGGTAGTCCGGAGTCATGCTAGGCGTTAGACGAATTCTTTCTCCTTTGGAATTAAAAGGGGGATCGGCCTAGCAAATATCGCCTGTTGAATGGTCGCAAGATGGGTCGATTTTTGGTTACATGATCTACCCTCCAAAGTAGCCGTAAAGCAAATCAAAGCCACCTTCCATTGTCAAGAGAACAATCCGCATTCCATCCCACTTTACTGGCCACTTAGATGGCTCACTTAATTAGCAAAGCGATGGATTCAGTTACAACAGACTAGGCAGCATTTCTTCTAGGGAGAGTTTTGCATCCACTCTTTAGATTCGAACTAACCAATCACGCTGCTCAGCTTACCAAAACCCACTTAAATCAGTCAGAGCCCATTGCTCGTCCGCTTCTCATATAATTAACACACCACAAGTAAATCTTGCATCTTCTAATGTCAACAAATTAGAAGTATAATAGGCAAATCAAGTGGACATTGCAATGACACTATGGGAAGCAAACATTGTTTTGTAGTCATTAGCATCCACACCACCCACGTGAAGTGCATTCACTCAGTGAGCGGGATTGGTAAGTCTGTCAAATACAAGTCCATCACTGCCAATGGCAGGGACGAGGAGAATCCCATTGGATGACAGCTCATTCACGTTGTCCACAAAGGCTGTTCCATGAAATTGAACTCATTTGGATGATTTATAACGTGAGCACACTTTACGTCATTAAACTAAAGTTATTGAGGAACCACAAAATCGTTTTGAGGTAAAAATTCGGTAAAGACATGGGTAATGTTCACTTCGGATCGAGAGACAATGCCACGATCTGTACATCTGCTACTTAAACTGCATTGCTTAACTCCAGATTTTTAAACGAGGTGAAATCAAAATAAATTACAAATTTCATATGCCGTCATTGTTTCGCTTGCAAGGAGAATTAATATTTACTGCTATAAAAAGGTGAGAGCATTCCAAAAGAACGGCTGGATGAGATGAATGATTTAGTGAGGTTGTGTTAAAAATAAAGATCACGCTAAAGAGCCGAGGAGGTCCTGGACACCCGCAATCATCGCAAAAATTCATGTGTACCTTCTACACAAATTGGCTCCTTACTCAGATATCAATGCTTACGTCCGCAGATATTAGCTCAGAGCTGAGGAATGGTAAAGCAGTGGATGTTCACTGTCATCGTCTAGGATACAATAAGAAGCTACGAAAAATGAACAGTAAGATCCTAAGCTACTACCATGCTTTCGCGAACTTATATCCATGCAGTGGAAGTGTGTAAGGAATTTGAGCTTTGATATACGTTTCCATTGACAACCGTTAGGTGGCATTTAGCGCTGCTTTAAAGCCACTACTCACACACACCTCTTAATGACTTTGGCGTATTCACGGGCATCGGGAACAAATATTCGGTTCTTTGTTCGGCGATAGCCTCGGTGGCTCCCTACAACAGTTGATTCTAGCCTTCTCGGTTTACATCCACTGTCAACATATTAGTGCTGCATGTAGTGCCTGTCGGCAACGGCGTGTGAGATGGTGTCGCTATTCTGGCAATCTTTTTGCGAGATGGGCTGTTGGCTGCAGTGGATGCAATATTACATCGTGCTCCTACTCTTCTAATCACCCTTATCTATCGTAGTATATGCGCCAGTGGTCAGCTGTTTGTTTCTGTGGTCTGCTGTCTGCTAACACTTACGAAACTGTAGGCTGAAAGTAGTGGGTTTCTACTGACCCACGAATACCAAGAATGTCGAGAGCTTTTGCATCTGCTTCAAGACATCACTGGATAAGCCTTCGTTGCCTACGTTGCTGCTCTTCCAATTCCAGGCTTTTGACATTACGAACGCCTCCGCCTCCAATCGATGTCTCGTCAGAGGGAGCAAACCTTGAATTAGCGCTCCTTTTTATAACATTTAGTCTGTTCACAAGTTGATCAACACTACAAAAGGAAAAGTAGCATTATGCGAATTATACAACGAAAAAAAGGTGCAGTGTCAATTTTCCGACCTTAAAAATCTTATGCGGGGATTCAAAGACTCCAGGTTTACAAGCATCGGATGCTCTCACGGTATCCATATGACACAGTGCTGTCTAAGGAGCGAAATTCTTGTCATATTAGAGGATTTCAACATAACTTCGGCAAAGCTCATTGCCAGCAGATCGTGCATGCCGAAGATGACGAGCAGGAGAGAGAATGCAAAGGTTAGGTGTGGTCGGGATGGCAGAGACGCCTGCATAATGGGAAACTGATGCTGCTAGTGTGAAGAAGGGATTAAAGGACCCCACAGTCATCGCACGGGAAGGCGATGAGCGCAAAATCGGACTTAGTCTGCCTCCTAATGTGCTCATTGCAGCAAACAATCCACCTTAGGCGCAAATAATTAGGGGCGACATCAATAAATTAAAGGAAAAGTTTCACACAAAACTTAGCCAATTAGACATAAATTTGTGCTAAACTTTTACTCAGTAATAGAACAAAAATAGGTTGTCTTTATTTTGGATGGGTGAGGAAATGAAGGGGAATTCCCCAAAATGGAAAGAGGCAGTACATGAGACGACAATTGTAGGCCGTTCTTGTGCTGTATCGACTGTCATTATTGGGATCAGGAGCAATCGGAGTAACCGAGACTGGTAGATGGAGAATTAAAGGGTCAACGAAACAGATATCTGGGAAATTGGGTTTCAATGCAATAAAGACCAGATACTCAGGACGAACGTATTTTGTGCAAGGTACTATAAGGTAAGACATAATAAGAAAGGGGTAAGAAGACATGTTTGGCAAGCTCACTTTTGTTAGTCTTTGCAGAACAAAACGATGGAACAAAAATGGGCCAAATATTCTGCATTATAACCATTAAGCGTAGATGAAATGATCAGTGAAAGGAAAAAGTGGGGAGCAAAAATCATGCTTAGGATAAAACGGCCAAGAAATTTAGGCATTAAGTAACAGCTGAATTTAGAAGAATGCCCACAATCATCCCTCAGAAGGGCTGCGACGTGTAACTCATAATTCGGCAAGACCTGCGTGTTATACATTGTCAAATCTGTGCATTCATCTCTGATTGTCCGTCTACCCGATAGCCCAATACATCCGCTACAGCAAACACAACAGCACATGAAGAACACTGCTCAAATCAGTTGGGGTGAAAGTTCTATTGAAAATCAACACCAGCAGCATTCGTTACTAGTTCAACTCAAAGTAGTAACAGAGGAGAATGTGTACACCATCGACTAGCTCTCTTACCACCATGGCACAAACCCCATAGTCTACCAGCATTGCTGCGACCATCCCCACGGCTGCGCACATTACGGCGCCACTATAGGCGATCATGCATGCGGCATTCCCCACTGCGCCTTCTGCACCGGCCACCATCCACACTTCTCCTCACATTGTGGACTCTTCACCACCCCAGCCCACGGTGCCCACTTCCACGGTTACGGATACAACCAACTCCCACACTCCATTTTTTTCGGCTGTCTCTTTGCTTCGTTTGATATGACTTGTGTGCTGGAGGGTGTTTGCTTATATACTCTCCTCGTTAGTTCCAATTGTTGCACGTGACGTTCGTGCTAGTCCTACTTCTACTTTTGTGCTTGTGCTTCCCACTCCTCACCACCGTTCTCGTAAATGCGACTTTGGGATATACCTAGAGCGGTTGATCACTCACGTGCTCGTAACTCAAACAGACAGGATTGTTTTTGACAGCGCACATGCCGGCAACAAGATCAGTGTTGGCGGCAGCATTTTGCATAAATTGTCTGTCTTATCTCGATGCGGAGCGAGCTATAATAGCTTTGCTGAACGAACTGCTTTCAACACTCCTTAGTCTGCAATGACTACAACTGAAATGCCAAACACCCTCCTTACTGACATACGCTTAAAGCAATGTCCAACGATTTCAACCAGGATCCGTCACGATTTTGCCTTTTATGACTGCCGCACACATCATCCTCCGCAACATATCCTAGTATCCTTGCTCAAACGCATTTCTTTCCACCCGAACCTTGAGTAAATGCTTATCATAACGCCAAAAGGCTGTTTACATCACTCAGAAGTGTGTCATTGAATTGTTCTTCCTAAACTACTGATGTGCATTTTTGGTGCCTCAAATTCGTTCTCTAATGGATCACAAATGCTAAGGGCCACCATTTAGTTTGCATTTCAACGTTTGCTACACCTCCTGTATTTCTGCATTACTAGGGTTACATAATTTAACAATCTGCCTTGTGATGGTACCACATGTCGTGGCATGTCAAGCAGCTCCAGACCTATTCAAAATTTGGCAACATCCAGATGCCTAAATGATAAGCCTGATATATTAGCAGTGAAGAATGGACTTTCCAGACCGTATAACTTATTTGCCTTTTGGTTTGAATTAATGTGACTTTGCTGAACACGCAAGGAAGCTAAAGCTAAAATAAACTCTAACTTTGCATTATTTTGTTTGCTGATCGTTGTAACTCCTCCATTGAGCATTACACCACTTGTCTGCTTCTATGATGCCTAGCCCTTCACTGAACAATTTCGTTTCTTTTGCTGCTGTGAAAGGTTTTCGAATTTCACTCTTGTTGCATAAACAAGCAGAGTTGAACAGCCATTTTAGTCATGACTTGCTTGCAGACCGATACGTGGATATACCAATCACAGTGGGGCCATGGTTAACCAGATGGTCATCTGTGCTCAGCGTCAAGATCTTTCTTTTATTCTTAAAGGATGCATTGTAAATAATAAACTCATTTGTGCAATGATACTTGGCCTACCCTGCTTTTACTTTTGTTTACGCAATGATGAGGACAATGCAAAGTAGTTTAGTGCAAAAGGACAGCAGTACCCCGTGGAAAAGTATAAAATCCGTCTGAAAAATCAGCATAAGCTGGTGGCTTTAAGCTTAGAGGTTATTATAAGCTTACCGACAAATTGTTCCTTAAAGTGAATAATATTGCGACTTCGGGCAGTTATCAAACTGCGCATGCACTGGTCGAAATTCCTAAGGTTCTCCTAATAGTAATAAATGGGACCATGCTGTTGTTAGCTTTGATAATATAAGACAAAAATACAAATACATTTATAAAATTAGACGGATGCACTCCGGTTCGAGAAAACAGTTGATGCGGAAAGTTGACTAGGTGATGTGAAATCATTGCGCACGTGTGCGATAAGTCATTCCATATCCACACACTTATGCACAAGTACACGCCAAAATTTTACGTTCCATGAAATTAGAGTCTTGGTATTAATCTGAAATATCTTGCTCATGTGTGTTACACGCGAACTGAAACAGCTTCTTAAGTTTTGAGAAAATCGTGAACGCAAGTTATTGTTATGAAAAAGTTGCCAATGAATGCAGTCACAATCACTGACATCCGCTATGCTCATCACACCACCATATTCATGGTTTGTGCGCACACATGCACGCGCAGGGATGTTTCCTCCAGTTGACGCAATACGAGCATAAAAAAGAACACGAGTGTGCGCACAACTGATGGGCATGTACGTCTCACTTATGACCTAACTACGTACCATCCCCATATCTGCGTGGTCTCTTTCGCAGCGCGCATAAAGTAATTTCTACACAGCCGATGCCACAGTATATCTAGACTGCAGATCCGGTACAGCCTTTAATGCTTCTGTAATTGTGCCCCGTAAAAAAATAATATGCAGAGGCTAAACTAATTTGCGCCGCTACTAAAAGTTCTTTGCAAACATCGTCGCATCGACTAAGCTAGAGTCTTTGTAGCAATCGCTTTTCGGGTTGACCGATGGTAAATAGGATATCAACTTAAAAATAAATGGGTTTTAACTGACACCTTTTTTGAATCTATTAATGGCGTGATCTCCTGGAGTTGTAGATACCTGCAGCAGAGGGCACGATAATCCATACCCTAGATCTGTTCTTATTTCTTAATTGCCATCACACTAGCAAAATCCTTACAGAATTAATATAGACTAGCAATGCTTGCCAAGTTTACTGCTGTATGGGAATAATCATGACAGGTTGGTTGGTTCAGGTAGCCCACACCATAGTGATATTTGACTAAAATTAAAAATTTTTTGCGGATTCTAAAAGCCAATTCATGATGCGAGAGACTATGTTTGTGCAGATGTTTTAGAGTTTAATCCAAACTACTAAATACAAATGCTACACGTATGCTTTTGAGTTGTGAAGCAGTATCTCGATGAGTCAATCTCTCCAATTTTATCAACACTATCACCACTACTTATAGCCCATTAGTAGAAGCACTTCATTCCTTCTTTCATTCGCATAATCATTCATTCAGTTTGTCCTTTTCCTTTCCACTTTCAACTTTTAGCAGTTCGTCTCATCGACACACGTGACACACACATACATTAGCAATTTACCTTTCTCCTCTGGAACCCCATTAGTGCCGCCGATATTTTTCGTCTCATACACACATTCATACACATGCATGTATCTCCGCCCCTTCCTCCCTATTCCATCTAACATTTCCTTGAACACACTCTCGCCACTAACAATAATGTCTATTAATTCCCAAATTTCACACTTTGTTTACCTAATTTTGATAAAAATCATACAGTTATCAGATAGTTTGCAATGTTTTCCATTTAAACAATACCCTCGACTTCATCAACTTTAGTTGCTTTCTTGTTTTAGAAGCATGCCTTCACATTCTTCGCAGCATTCGGGAAAGATTTCACAGCATTGAAGCCATGTGTAAAACTTAACAAATCAAGGCTGAAGCGTGCCAGTGGCCTGAAATTGCCGGCAGGTGGAGAGATAGTGTGGGTCGCCGCTAAAGAGGTGGCTAAAGCGGAGAAAGCGGATCAAATTTTGATACCGCAGGTACGTCCGCATAGGTTGTGGAATTAAATTTTGGCAATTCGAAGGGATCGAGTGGGTTATGCATTAGTGAATGAACGAGCACTGGGAGCCTTGTACTCCAGATCTTGATTGGCCTCGATCAGGCCGCTGTACATAGGGATGAAACGTTGAATGGCCCCGAGGTCATAGATCCGATCCAAAGTACATCCTGTAGGCACTTAAGCGCTAGCGTATTTTACCGTTATTGCATTGTACAATATATACTCGGGTGCTTCAATATGGGCTAATTTCTAAGCAATTCTTACTCTCCTTACACTTTTCCTCACCTCAGCTTCTTTGCAAAATAAAAACAACGCATTATTAAAAGACTTACCATCTGCATTGATCCATTCCTCTACCTCCAATTTGATACCCATTGGTGAAAAAGACTGACCAGCGGAAGGTATTTTTTATATTAGTGGAGCGGGATGAGGGAAGGAGCATGCTCCCAGATTGCTCAAGTTGTATAGAGAATCTGGATTGGTCTCTCCATCCTTGGGAAGTGGTGACGCCCAATCAAACACAAGCCTGGTATATAATCATCGCTTGCCACCTACGAGGCATACTCAGCCAATCGAGCATAACAGGATAAATCTGACTTCCAAGCCTTTAAAGTAAGATTTTTAGTTTGAAATTTGACGGGTTTTTCTGCTTCAGTCGTCCTCCAAAGTCTCATTGCTTTTTCAGCTGGGACCCTATCCCACTGTCATAGTTGGTTGTAATGTGTATTGTTTCTCAGTTCTTCCTTTGAAACCCACCCACGCTGCGGAACAAGGGTCGCCAGAAAGGGGTAAAAGGCAAATAGTCAACTCGTTGCTGCGCTCGATGCTATTGGCTTGCCTCGCAGTCCCGTGACCCATGAAACCCATAAAATTCAGGTCCACATCAACCAGCGAGTGCTTCTAGTCGACTTTCAGGGTACGAACTCCTGTATTCAAAGAGCTGCAGAACGCCTAGATTTTCAAACTCGGATTATCTACTATACCGGATGAAAGGAGACGGGAGAGAAACAATGTGGGGATGGACTTAGGGACGAAAGAGCAGGAGGCGGAACTAAGATCGCAATGGGATCGATGGTGCTGTTAGGACTAGTAAGTTCGGAAGAAGAGGAGAATGATATTAAGCAAGTGGAATTCGTAGAGCTGGTTTTGCTTAACTATGGGAATCGCTCATCGCGTGCACTTCTAATTTTCTAAGTGCTTCCGTTACTTCCTAGCTACCAAAAGTCAAGGCACTCCCATCACATTTACATTTGCCATATGATACCCCACTCTAATGAGGAGGCTCAGGTCTTTGAAGCCCCACACTGCACCACATTACTGCTTAATCTTCCCTCTGTGGATAACCCACCTGTTCAGATTGCTGTCATGCGCGTGCTTGCCAAAGTCTCCCCTTCTGTCTATTTTGCCCGTCTCATCGTTAATCTATGCGGTGTAAGACCCTTTCTTACCACCTTCCACCATCCTAACACCCATAGAAAAGCTCAGCAGGGCGAATCATAGTTAACCTTTGTGTATGCTGATGTGTTTTAGTGTTGCATTACTTTATTTTAACTCGTCGTTCAAAAGGAGGTGTAAATCCTATCTGCAGACTTCATCCATTCCGAATAAGAAGCTTTAGGATCTTAAAGTCGCGCAACGCAGCATTCAAAATAACAAACAAATCGTGCCTCTTTGCTTTCTACCTTAAAATCAGGCACCTCTTCTCCTCCTCCATCATTTTGTTTGCTTTTAGTTGGCCTCTGTTTGTGTTAATAATCATTAAGCAAACTAGAGGGCCGTCTTCGCAACCACCTTGCCGACACTTTCGTAACGTTAGTTATAATAAGAATTCAGGCTTTCCGTACCCCCCCGTCATGAAAGTAAGAGGTGATGGTAGAAGAGAAGATATTGTTGGAGACCATTATGGGTAGAGGATTTTGGAGAATGAAATAAATCGTGCACCCATAATTGGTTTATCAGGCGATTCCTGGCGCTGATTTCCTACGTGATGTCAAAGCCTCTCCTCAATAAACTGATGGGGTCAATTTAGCCGTTTTACTACTGATCGAAGACGTTGTTGGCATTTGCGAGGCCCACTTGGTGGCCAAAGCCATACCTATGAAAGCTTTAATGTCCCCTGCAAGTGGTTGGTGTGTCATTAATACAGAAAGAGAGGACGATCACTAGCTTCTTGCAACGTTTGCTGAGGTGCTAGGTTGTGATGAACAAGTGTCGTGAATCAGTTAGAGGCAATGGTGGGGCCAGACCCATCTGGCAACCACACAAGCGCATACCGCTTCCTCTTCTAGAAGAAGTGAACAATCTAGTCGAAGAGATGCTTCAAAATTGTAGCAAAAGTAATCGAAGTTACCATGGCCTTATTCGATCACGGTGATTTAAAAGAACAAAACACGTCTGCTACTGTGCGTGGACTATCAAAAGTTGAATACAACGTAATTCACCAAACAATGTAAAGCCCATCAATCAACCTGTTTTGGATTATCCGAAACTGCTAACTTTGATGCCACTGTTTAGCGATGCATCCACCAATTCCTTGCTGCCGTCAAATCCGCATTGTTCACCACCGCCTTTGCTAGGGTTCAGTTTGCGGTCCCCACGCCATTTGATTGGAATCAACCATCAGAAGGAAACCTGCTGTACACACACCGGAGAACACATATTGTTTGTAATTTAATACGCAGCTGATTTGCAAATTTTAGGCCCTGTTTGAGATGGATGGTGAGTAAATGTCAAAATGACTTTTGGAGGAGAAAAGAGAATCACAAACAAAGCCCCACAAACCTTGCAGTTGTCAATAAATTAGGCATTCAAAATGAGGCAAAATAAGAGCGGCATTATTGTTTACTCGATCAAAACCACCACCATGCTTGTAAGCAGATGCATGGACAGCAATCAGGGCTGATTTCATTAGTAGGGGTCATTGATTCCAAAGTCTTCAAGTAATCTCTCCCACTAGGCTCAATAGTATCATAAAGGCGGTGTCTCTCGCATTCGCACGGAATGCTTCCTGTCTATATATTCACTGTTTCAGCTTGTTCCGCATGAGATGACCACATTCAAATGGCAGGGTACTCTTCGATGGCGCGGCTAATGCGATGCGCCCGTAAACATCCCAGGCAACTTGGCTTTAATCAAAATCGCCACTATTCACCCTCCTGTCTCGTCCAGTTGCATTTGGACGCTCTCTGATTCGGTAGCAACAACTCAGGTTCTCCTTTTGCGACTCGCCATCTATCGTCATTTGCAGCGCATCGCCGTTTTTGACGCGCTTCGTTTTTACACACCCACATAGATAACACGGATTGCAGGTGATCAACGAGACAAATTGTCTCTACCTGGCCTGCAAACTGACGCTGGCTTGACGTTCAGCGTTACCTATTTCGCCTTTGCCACCAAATTTCTCCTGCTATGTTGGATGCAAGCTGGCCGTGTTGGTTGTTCCTCCTCAAATCAAGAGATTTACTTCAATCTAAAATAAGGCAATAACGTAGAGGAGTCACAGGAGCAGAAATTGGATTGTGCCATAATGAGTCACTGGGCGAGGCCTAGAGTGGTGGCGATGTGTTGAGCTCAAACCAACTAGCCATCCAACGAACAACAAAAAGAGAGCTTACTTCGTCCAGTATGGAACTGTCAAGTTTGAAGGAGACAATGAGATAAATGTGCCCTAGTACTCTGATACACCCAAGTACACACACGCACTGCCTACCTGTATTCGTGCTACCCCATCTAATGCGGCCCTCTAAAAGGCCGAAAATGGGAAATAGGCAGTGACGTATACACACGCGCACACCAACCTCGGACAGACAGACAAACAGAAGACGACACACACAGTGAACAGAGTGCAGGTAGCCTTAAGAGAGGAGGGCATATGCTTACCCCTTTTTGTAGGGCTCCACGCTGACACAATCTCTACAAGGAGAACAAAGAGTGGGCAGTAAGATAGGCACCAAACAGTTTGGCCAGCCTGCAAATTACAAAATTGGAAGTAGAAGCATCGCGCTCACCTTCGCTCCTGAGAGAGTAAGTGTGGGGATAGGAGATGGATCAAAGAGGCGATGGTGCGGGACAAACTAAAACGACAATATCAAGATGGAGATGGAAGGTATTTGGTGACCCAATCTAAGCTACGATAAAACAACCGCTGGTCATCATTACAGTGTGATTTAGTCAGATTCGGTCTAGTCTATGCTAGTCTGTTCTAGCTAGTGAATCTTGACACTATTTCGTGTCATAATCAAAGGTGAGACCAGTGGTGAGATGAAGAGGACTTACTAAGAGGGTGTCTGCAGAGGATGAGGTAGGAGGAGGCAAGGGCGACCTGACGTTGAATTTGAAGAAGATGAAAAAGAAGAGAACCGAGAGAGATCCAGAGGAACAAGGCATTCTCGTGGCGCTAAAGTGGAAGGCTAAAGGTAAGGAAATAAAATCCAGGCGACTACCCACTTCTCTTCTTCAGGTAGCTTAAATGCGTGGAGCACACACGGTAGGACATAATGCAAGACGCAACACTTGAGAGCATATCGAGCGTGATGGAGGACAAAGGTGACACTCACCAAAGACGCGTTGGAGTGAGGCGTGAGAAAGAAGAAGGAGACAGGTGGGATCCCATCCTTCCATTCCGAGAACGCCATCAGACCGAGTTCTTGTTTGTGCACCATGATCCCTAATATCTAGGAGAAAGAAAGGAAAAGCCTCATTTCACATCGCATAGAGTTGTGTTGGGCCAATTAGGTAGGCCAAATGATGGTATTGCGCCTTTCTTTCCTAACTTATTCAAGCCTGTCGCAATCTAGCCTAGGTGGCTAATTTAGTCTGCTATATTCCAGTGCAATCCAGTGTGATCTAGTTAGGCCTAGTCTTGAGTACCGTGTTACAGTGCTGCTGCTGCCACTATTTATTTCGTGCGGTTATAAGCAAGTTCAGCGCAGTAAACACAGTGCAAGGTATGCACTTAAATAAAGGAATCAACCACATACCACCAAAGGTTTATGTGCAGCTAAAATATGGATGTCTCTGGTGCGAATTCGCATTATCGTGCTTGGACGGATTCTTGCCTTGCATTACGACCAACACCAGAGGCGCATGCAGTTTGTCCGGGGACGCAAATTGGCCTGTATGCTCAGCTGAAAGAGACAAAGGAATGATTGTGGTAGAGGCGAAGCAGAGAGCGTGAGAGAAGGGAAAATATGATCGGAAGTGGACACCGTAGGATGACTCTGCACGGTGCTTTGGTGTAGCCTTCTTTCTTCCACCTTTTCATCTATGTATCGATGATGCAGTTACCCACTCACCTAGCCACTTGACTGAGTTAAATATAAAGCATTCAGCTTGGTGGAAGAAATGTGAATTTCTTGTCGACGGCATACTTGAAGATACCAAGCACAGCTTTCTTTTTCTACTCGTTTCACGTGGGATAACAAATGTAAGGGAGAAGAAAAGGAAGTTGGCATAAAGGAGGAGGTACCACAAATTACCCCTACTTTCTACTATATCTATTTGGTTTGGTCTTCTGACTTCTCGAGAACGGCGAGGTGGGAGGTTGGAGCTGACGACGATACGAGGATGGAGACGGCGGAAGTGAAGAACGAAAAGAAGACCGAAGGCAAGTAGAAAACGAAGCAGGACGGAGGCACTGTTGAACTAAATGACGGGAATAACACAGTGAATAAAATTGAATAGAAGCAGACGAATTAAGGCACAGCAGAACATGCTCGATGGCTGGCTGTGTGAATATGATTGACCTCTTTCAATTTGACATGTGTAAATCGATTACTTACACGTGTCGCGTGGTGGCTGGCTCCCAATGCCGCCGAATGGTGTGGGCTTCGCACAGTATTCCTTGTTGGTGGTGCTTCTGCAAGGGCAAGCATCACCTGCCTTTATGCTTGTTCACCCTAAGCCATTTTCCTGCATTTTTGTGCATGCAAGGGGAACAATGCTAATGCGCTTCGATTGATAGTGTCGCCTCATCGAGATTGGCATTCCTTGACCTCTTCTTATCATGCTTTTTTTAAGCTGGTTGCCCTTGGGGCATTTAGGTAATTTTCTACTCTATTTCAAGCTTTCACCTTAATCTGGATGATGGAAAAGAGCGACAGATGGAGAAAGTAGGCTAAGGGAATTGGATGGATGGGTAGGATAATGCTTAAATGATGGCAAATCAGAGGCACAATCATCAATAAACCAATTCACCTCTCTTGCAGCTCTTTTGTTGGTGTGCTCTACTATGCTTGTGGGAAAGCCTTGGTCAAGTACGTTGGTGGAAGCTCTGCTCTTCTGGTGAAGTGTTCCTCCACCTATCGTGACTCGAAAGTATCAATGCTCTACCTTACAGACAAATGCTGAATTTGCCTAGTGCACAAATCCATCATAGATTTCGACGATATTCGTCCCAGTTATAAGCGCTAACAATATCAGCCAGTTGCCTCTGCAAAAATGAAACAACCTTGAGTGGCCTGGCTCTCATGCACAATAAGGTAAATAGGTACGAATTCGTTTTGCAACAAAACATGGTAGATGAGTTAAAACACTCGTACACCAAGCTGTACTAATATAGCATTCGACGATACCCTATGAAAATGGTCATGTTTTACAACAATTGCCAGTTTTACGCAACGTCCATCACAAAGTTGTAAAGCCCAAAAATTTGCGGATCACAGGATTAGACTTCACACTCCCCTTCGGATGGAATTCTGCACCATTCACTTGCTCATGCTCGATGAGCAGACCATGGCAATGCGGCAACGTAAAAGTGTAATTTGGTAAAGAAGACTTGAGTTCTAGCACAAACCTACCAAGGAATGCCAAAGGCAGCAAATAGAACAGCAGCTACAGAAGGTCTCTTCCTCACAGGAAACCTCCTCACGAAACTTCAGCAGTTGAAGAAGTAGTCACACTAACTGCGCTTGGTTGGTTGGTCAAACAGGTCAATGGCTTCTCAATGATCCCAAAACGCAGTCTTCCTTCATCCACCTTGCTACCAATGATGCGGTGCTGAGGTGCACATGTCAAACGCATATGTGCTGCCTACCAGCAAGTGTAGTTCACACCTGGGAGCGCGGAAAACGTGTCTTAGATGGCCAAGGGTAGTAGGACAGGGGATGGAAGGTAGTAAGAAAGTGGCAAATACTGACACAATTAGTACGGTCACCCCATTGTCCAGTCCCGACGGGGCTGTTTATCGACACGACAAATAGAATAAATGTCAAACGTCCCTATCGCTCGTGTCAGGACATTATATTGTTTTCGGCCGCATGAGTGCGCTTCGGCAAATCATAGGCTATCTTAGTTCTTCCTCCCATTGTGTCATTTAGTTTACGAAAACGCATCGTTCACGACGGGACGTTCACACATTAAATTTGTCGCCTTTCTTTGCTTGAGGCCTCCCCTATTCCTTCTCTCTCTCATAATGGAGGCCAGAGGAGAGTCCAAACACCCTAAAAACGTGCAACACAGATAATGACAATGGAGGCACAAGTCAAAGATCGGCGATCTAGAAGACACGGAGCCTCAAACTGGCCATAAGTTCCACGCCAGATTGAGGCAAATCGTCTCACTTGTTGTCATAATTCCACGTAGCCCTTGCAGACCCCACGCCCCGCACAGATGCAACTTCAGCATTGACAATCCAACTCAGGTGAGGCGATTGTCTCAAAAGCACACTTGTGATAAAAATCGCCCTCAAAATGGATGACTGTCGCAATCACCCACCCACTTGCTACTGCTTGCATCGCAAGCATGTGACAACTACAATATCTTACTTTAGCCTGGCAATACACTCCTCACCATCGACCCACAGACTGAGCACGAACACCGACTTGTTCACATTCAAGCAGCTACATAGTATATAGTAATCATCACACCTCCTCACCACAACCAAGTGACAAAGCACATACGCGTCCACAACCAAATAACAAATCAACTTGGCTGTGGAAGCGGTCTGGTTCTCTCCGAAAAGATAGACGTCTCATAACTGGCAACGACTCCAAAACAGACGGCTTGCGCCGCATGAAATCACGGAGGGTACAATCGCCTCATGACACATCACCACTGCCTCCCACCAGGCCGAAAATTCAGCTCATTGTGTATAGTGCTGACGACCTAGAAATACATGTAAAAGGACATTAGTAATATCCCGCTTAGTGGCGAGCTAGAGACAAATACTGCTAGAGCCTGTAAAATGCAACTCCAAAGCCATCGTTCCTCTCAACATCCCTGACCAAGCAGCCGTGTACCGCTTGTCTCACCATTTCAAGTTTCCACTCAACTACACAGCCAATTAACGAATATCTTAATCTCTACGTTACAACAAATTTGGCGTCAGCTCCCAATTTACCTCATGTCACCTGATTCCTTTGTTTCCGAAGACGAGTCAGGTACGTCTAACGCCAATCAACCACACACATCCTGGACCGATTGCCAGTAGTTAAATAATATACTAAACTCACGTCTATGCAACGACCTAGACAAACGATAATTACCATAGCCAACCACTTACAAATGTCCATATATCCGCAAATAACGCCTACAGACTCGAAGTTAAAAGCACATTCAAGAATATCGCCACACTCAATCAGAGGAAAGGGATCCTTTTTGAGCAATTTAGAAAGACTTCGACCATATCCGTCAGTACGTTAAATAAACATTATATATCTTATTCTACCTCTCTCGTGTCTACTTTCTTTACTTATTTTTACCATCTACATTTTCTCTCATTCTGTGCTTCTCCATTTCGTGGATGCAAAAATGCATTTATTTTATTCATTTCATTTATTCATTCATCCTTTGATTCATTTATGAAATCCACCGTTTCACCCATTCTGTGGGGTTAATTTCTTCGCCTTCTTCCTCCTCTTTTTCACTTTCCCTTTTTCCTCCTCCTCCTGCTTCTCCTCATTCCCCTTCACGCAGACTTGCAGGTGAGCTATAAAGCAGATGACTTCCTCGTTTCCCATCACGAGGAGGGTGAGGCGCAGGCGCAGGGAGAAGGGACAGCTATGGCAGCCACCAGCAGTAGCACAGCTACGTCATTGAGATTGGATACTTTTGACTACCTCACGCTCTTCTTTCCCGACCACGTAGTTGGTGTAATGTGGGGAGATGGGGACGAATGAGCGCAGTCAAGGCAAGTACCAACCACCCACGGGTCATCATCGGCAGTCCTTCTCGAGTGAGGGCACGAGCCGGAGTTCATGACACCAAATTAATCAATTTCTGTTTAAAATTCTACAGACATCTCGGATGAACGCTTTTTTTTCTACGAAGTGTGCCATTTTTAGCTTCTAGAAGGAGGCGGGTATATTTGATGATGATGCTACAATTGGGATCGTATTATCGGGTTTTCGAGAAGCCCCTCAACAAAAAATACATTCTTTCGGATCATTCAAAGCTACGCACCTTTGCGGATGTTGGATGAAACAGCATAGCTAACGGTAGCATAGAGGGTTTTGTCTCACTAGCACGCTGCATATGAATAAGCTGTCAAAGGCAATGGTGATGCATTTTGGATCTATCCATTTTAATCTCTCGATAATGTGACTTCAATGCAGGCACCAGCTTGCTCAATTTCTGGTTACTTTATCAACGGCCTACCATCGGTTCTTTTGCGCGCATAATAAAGCTTTCACAATGCCTGTGTACTTTGACACGCTTTTGGAAGTTGGCTTGGACATTCTAACGCATAACGCTAAGGAGGGCATGTTTTGTGAGCATGGGAGGAATTAAAGGACTTGACCAGATTCTCATAACGCGGTCATGGGAATCGATCCACCAAACACAAAAGAAAAATCCTGCAGACTGTTAAAATACCTCGAGCCATACTTTGACCGAGCCCTCATAACCTCCGTTAATCAATCTTCTGTGCAATTTGTTTAAAGTCGGTAAAAGCATTTGGGATGAGTGACAAAAATATAGGCGAAAATAATGGGTAGATTGGCGTTAAGGTTGAGGCCACCAAAACAAAGGGCACAAAAGATTTTTAAAATTTTTGAATAAGCGTATTCTGTCACATCGATCCTGCCTGTTGGGCTGTATTTGAAAGGCGGGCAAATTTTAACGCCAAGTCGCATAATGTGTGGGCCAATTTTCGTGAGATGAAATCGTCTGAATGGCTGACTTATTGAATTAGGCATCACGAGGACCCTCTCGGCTCTTTAGAGTGGTCTTGATATCGAACACAACCCTACTAGCTTAATCATACCAATAAGGCGTTCCTTCGGGGTGCTCTCACCTTCTTACAGCAGTGAATATTAGCTCTTCTATCAAGCAAGATAATGACGGTTATGCAAAATTTGCAATTTTAATTCAGTTTGAATTTGCCTCGCTCAAATATCTGAATGTAAACATTAAATTGTGAGTAGCGGTAATACAGATCATGGCATTGCCTCTCGATGTCTTCACCGAAAGTTTACCTCAAAACGATTTTGTGGTCCCTCGATAACTTTAGTTTGACGACGTCAAGTGTGCTCACGTTATAAATCACTCAAATGAAGAGCTCGATCTCATGAAACAGCCCTTTGTCAACAACGTAAATGAGCTGTCATCCAACGGAATTCTCCCCGTCCCCGCTATTGGCAATGATGAACTTGTATTTGGCAGACTCACCAATCCCGCTTACTGATTTGCTAAAGACGACAGAACAATGTTCGCTTCTCGCAGTGTCATTGCTATGCTCACGTGATTTGTTTATTACAGTTCTAATTATCTAGCATCAGAAGATACTAGTTATACTTGTGGCCTCTTAATTACGGGAGAAGTGGAAGGGCAATGAGCTATGAATGATTTAATTGGTTTAGGTTGGCCAGGCAGCGTGATTGGTTAGTTGGAATCTTAATGATGGATGCGAAACCCTCTGTAAAAGAAACGCAGCCGAGCCTGTTGTAACTGAATCCATCGCTTCGCTGATTAAGTGAGCTACTTAAGTGGCCAGTGATGTGGGATGGAATAAGGATTCTTATCTTGACAGTGGAAGGTGGCTGTGATTTGCTTTACGGCTACTTGGGGGAGGGCAGGTCATTAGACCGACAACCGACCCATCTCGCGACGATAGTTGCTAGACCGACCCTCCTTTTAATTTTCAAGGAAAAGGATTCCTCTAATGCCCAACATGCCATTTGTTTCTGTTCTAGAGAGAACAGAATTCGCTTCGTCTTTACTCTGTTTTGTTTCTTATTCAATGCAGTTGATTGCACTAAAGCTCAAATCATTGCCGTACTCTCTTCATTTGTGATTTCTTCTCTTTAAAAAAATGGATCAGCTAAAGGCAAAGGTAAGTTTGTGGCGGAGTTACTTGAGTTTCGCATAATCTATCCACCTCTAGTCCTTGAATCATCTTATCTCCTACTTTCTGCTTTAGTGCTTGATGCGTATTCTGCCCATTCGGTTTCTATTCTCATGCCACTTACCCCTCACTTGTGACGGTGAGGGCACCAATGTACTCATTCTCTTGCCTTCAGTGGTTTGGTGAATAAATGAGAGGTTTAGAGCGCTGACGACATTTATTTGACCAGTTCATTGGAGCTGGTATGATTGCTACTTCCACGACAATTTTACCACATGGTGGGATTTAAAAGTTGCAGCTACCAAGTTTATTATTTCATAAGCGATAGTCTGTGAGATTTTTGACGTCGATCGGATATATTGCGTCCATTTGAATAAATATTTTGTGCGCATGCTCAGTGAACCCCTTGCATTGTCGTCATAAATGATGTGTTTTTTTCAGCGGTGAATAACCATTTCTTAAGACCATCGTGCTTTAACTTTCAAAAGTGAATACAAACCTCGTTTCTAATGCTGTCGATCACCTTGATTAAGCTGATGTGTGGCCAATGCTACTAACTCAGGAGAGTAACAGAGTTAAGTAGCAGCAGAAGAGCTTCTAATGAACAGACCGATTCGTTGAATCAAAAATCACTCGAGCTGCGAAATTCTCCTTGCCAATTTGTCTCATAAAGTGAAGCTTTTAAACAGGGTTTGGATTTGACATCACTTCTTAACAGGCATCAATCCAATGTACATGAGACGAATAGACTCCTTCCTTTCCAATCACTCATTAGAATTGGCCATTATTTGAGCAGAAGATTCGTCATATGCAGCGCTTCTAGTCATTTGATTGCGTTAGTGAGACACACAAGGCTCAAAGCACTCTCTCACCTTATAAGCAGTTTTGATAGCCTCGGCTTCCGGTCATTGTTCAGGCCGATGGTTGAATGCCACTCCTGCTACTCTCCTTTCTACTATCGGGCAAAATCGCTTCCTGCGCAATCATGTTCCAACTCCTTGAGGTGTGCTGCTTCATAACTTTGGTCTTGTTAATGTGAATTATCGTCTGCTTGAATGAAACGGCAATGAGATCACTTAAATCACAAGGAGCGGAAGAGAAAGGAGTGCATCAATTCTACCACCAAAGCTATTCGACAAGTACTGGGATGGAAGCCTTCGTGTCCGTAAAAAGGAAAGCGGAAAAATTAGAACAGATGATTATTTAATGAATTATAGGATGCAACGCAATGCGATTTCTCAAGTTGCGAATGAATTGTAGCACATGCAACCACCGAGTTCAGAAAGCGTCCTGTCTCCACATTCCTCATGTCATGGGGGCAAAAGGAATAGCTTTCTTTTTAAATGTCAGGCCATGGCATAAACTGATCCACGTAAACAACGTCCCCCTCAACCAACACTAGTCCTTCTAACACCGTAATGCCTTTGCCTTCAATGTATTCACGCAATATTTCTTCATCGTGTGCTGCAATTTAAAGTCACGCGAAGCTTAGATTTTCTTCCTATTAGTAAGGCAGTGCAAACTCATGCTTTATCCCTAATGAAAATAAGAAGGATTAAAATACCGCATGTGCTATACACTTTTTTTTAACTTTTCAGGATTCTCATGGCAACATTTCTCTTTTTCATATGTTGCACATTGAATCGGTATCCAACTGGTCAGTAGGGGTCAAACCATGCACTTTGCTGCTTCAAATCCTTTGTCGGTCGCCTCGGAAATAAAAGCTTCGTTTCAAGCATACTTGCGCAAAAAATCATGTACTTCTGCAAACAACACTTTATGTTTGGGTGAGCCTCGGCTATATGCAACAAACATAATAATACATTTAAATGTTATAAAAACGAATCAATTTCTTTGCAGAGAGAAAACTGAACGAAAGAATGAGATAAGGAAATGATATTAAGCGCTTCCATGTAATAATCCACCTGTCAAAAATAACCACAAAATGTTGCATCGAAGGATTTTAATGAGACAGAAGAGCAAGCACTCTGATCAACAGCCCAAATAAACTGGAGGGGACAGGCATGAACAGAACCGTCTTCATCACCTCCGTGTCTACAAGGAGATGCGTCCCTACAAAGCCACACCTGCTATTGGAAACGAAGACGGCTTTGGGTTTGAACGAGAGAAGAAGGACTGCCGCTGCAGACAACACTAGGAGCGTTAAGCGAGAAATCAAGGGACCATTTGATGACTGTTTTGGATGTGTAAGATGCGTTCAGTGAACACGAATCTCGTGATGGATCGTCAGGACTGTACGAGGCGCAAGAGTGCTCCAGAAACGCATGCCTCCAGCTTCTGTTTACGCTCCAAGTGCTGCCAATGTAGGCTCCCTTCCATAGTCAGTCTGCTTGCCTAAATGGTTTAAACACCAAGAGAAAAAAATTAAGTATAGAGAACTTGCAGTATGTTTTGTCTAAGCTCATTTGTTTCAATTATCAATACTAGTTAAGGTTTTAAGCACGCACTTGCTTTTACAAGCTCCTAAGCCACAAGTCCTTCTTTCAACTTCAATGCATCAAATCGCTTTAATGCTTCAGCAACCGGTAAGCTCGACGGTCCCTGCTTTCGAAAAAGGGTTTAGTTATTTTTCCGGGCATTGTTAATGCAAAGCATGAACCCCTTCCTCGAACAATCATGCTCATTAATTACATGCTTCATCTTGTTCCTAAAATCACGAGTCTCACGTTTACTGGACGTGTTTCAATGAAGCTGCAGGCATCTCTCCCCATCCGTCGAATAATTCTTCACAGTGGTTCCCGCGTCATTATTTTCTAACTTCCAATTTGGCGCACAAAATTTCAGGCCACCTAATGCTTTAAGCACAGTTTCGTTTTATCGCCAATCATCGCAGCTCGCACTTATGCAGGGGACTGCTGTTGTAGGTGGCCGAATCAACCGAGTTGATAGTTTTCAAATCGAAAGGCCTCGAAATATTGTCTACGTCCCATCAAGACACTAAGTTTATTAGTGTGCACTTGTTATAAACCCGTCCTGTCGGCAGCTCTTGTATAAGGTGCGAATGTTTTCCTTAGTCCGTTTTCGCCCGTCGAGCTTTCCCGTGTGCTGATAGTGAGGCGACCTTTGAAATCAGCATCGTTGGTCTTGACAACCAAGTTGCTCTGTTTAACATGGTGAGTCAGCTTCTCGCCTTCCAAAGCAGTTGACTGTGGCAGCTTTTGTTGAGATTCTCAGGACGTACGCAGTCATTTACACCAGGCTCAACTCTCTTTACTAGCGGGTGAGAACGGGCTGACGTTTACTGCATGTACTGTGCACAGCAATTACACGAAGCAAACTTTAGTCGCGTTCATTCTACTTTTTGTTTATGAGACGATGTGAAGAGAAGCAGAATTACAGTATTCAAATTACTTCTTAAACTGGATCTGATCGCAATTCCGAACTTTAATTACAATGCCATGGAAAATTTCTGCTGCCTTTTCATTTATTCTATTAATGAATCTGATCGAGTGGGTGGAATTTGACCTCCGTTTCTGCTGCCCATCCATTTCGATACCCCATCAAGCCCGTTGCGTACGTCTAGCTATGTAAGTGACATTCAATCGATTCTGACAAAACCATCAGCGTGCAAAGATGGGGAGCGTAGAGCCTAGCACGAATGACTGCGTACATCCTGAGGACCTCCAAATAACTGTCACAGTCAACTGTTTTAGAAGGTGCAAAGGTGACTCACCTTGTTTGGCAGAGCATCTGGGTTGTCAAGATCAATGATGCTGATGTCGAAGGTCGCCTTGCTATCCGGTTCATCAACACACGAGAAAGCTCGACGGGCGAAACAGAAACCACTGTAAAGAAACACTCGACGGACTGAGGAGAGCTGATTGCAGCTTCACAGAAACACGTTCAGTAGACGTGAATCTCGTAAAACTAGGAACAAGATCGAGCACGTAATTAATGGGCACAATTGTTGGCAGCAGGCGTCCATGCTTTGCACCAACACCCGCCATTTTATATGCAGCGATTAACGATGCTCGAAGAAATAACTAAACTCTTTTTTCAAAGTATGGTCAACGGAGATCACTGGCTACTGAAACATTAAAACAATTTAATGCATTGAAGCTGAAGAAGAGACTTGTGTCTTAGGAGCTTGTATTAGACAAGCGCGTGCTTAACACCCTAATTAACTATGGTAATTGAAACATTTCGCTTTTGTATCACAACTATGTCATTGCAAGTCACACTCCAATGTTTGAAAGGATGAGTGTGTGCATTGCCATTTGCATTTCCTTTCCTAAATAAACTTGCAAATTCGTATGCTTCAGGTCATCATTTCGGGGTAAAATCGGCTAGTCTATCTCCGACATTGTAGTCACCATTCGGCTGACGTCCTATAGTCCGTCCTCACTGTGGAGGTACTCGTTATCAAGCAGTTTGATACGTTTCTAACCACTGTCAAAGTTGCAAAGAGACCATGCTGTGCTACGCTATTTGCCAGCACTTTGTTGATTGTGGCTCTTGCTCAAGCAATGGCGTGTTTCCCAAGGCTGATACACTAACGTAGGTAACTGACATAAACCACGGAGTGCTCGATTTGAAGTTGGTTAATGCTTACATCGTGCGGAGCGGACTAGTTGTTTCAATTCTTTGGACATCTCAGCACGCTCTCTTACTTAAAGGTCTATTCTACCTACTTTTCATTCAAGTTACGCAGAGGGCTTTCGGTCTCGGCAAAATCCTCGACAAAAATACCTCATGGATGGACTTGGGTGGAAAAAGAGCTGCATCATTTGCACTGTCGTGACGGATAGTTATGGACGGCTTTTGCATTGCGCTTGATACAGAGCTACAGACGACCTTTCAGGCCAGTTTTGGAAAGTTATTCGATTTCACTCTGCAGATATCGGCCCCAATGCTGTCGCTTCTGCTGCCATCCTCTTCCCCTCCACTGTAGGCAATCTTAGAAATGCTGAAGCAATCTCAATCACTTGATCAAGTTAGAAATGTATTTAGGTTTACCATTAATCTAGCTACATGGAAGTCAGAAGGAGCCTGCACGATACTCCTTCTAGCTTGTCGTATGCTTGTAAGAATGAATGGGAGTTGTTTGCGAGCAAATGGGATCAAAAATGAAAGGCTGACATGATGTTAGAGCATAATGCATTGAACCACAATATAAGTGTTTTAAGTTAATCACTAGTTGAGAACTTTGTAGCGCAGGACCATAAGCAGTCCACGACGCTTCCTCGATTCATCGCAAACTTGACTAGATGGTAGGAGCAGATGGCATCCACGCCATGTGGTAGATCAACCATAATGATTTGTCAAACGTCGTGTGTGAACGGGACTGATATCCACCCAAGAACTCTTCGTAGGAGGGAGTTACAGACGCCTTGTTCCACCAAAAGCTGGGAAATTTTTGGATTCTTTTCGTCACCATTATCTGCTCATAGCAGAGAGTATAAGAAGTCTGGAACAACAGTAAAGGAATCGTTTTGGGCGAACAATGCTCCTAAGCCATGCTGAATTGCAATCCAGCGGGACTTCGGAAGTTTGCTTACGAAATTAACGTAAAAGTCCTACTTTAGTGCGTTTGCTCCGTTGCTATACCAATTCACTACATTAATGACAAGTAAACCTTAGTTCAGATTGTATTAAAGCACATCTGTGAGACATTTTTTAGATAATGCGCAACCTTTTTGTCCGCCACATGAGGAAAACGAAAGACCATCTAGGATAATTTAAGCAATACGGAAGTGATTTGATTTATTCAAGCTAGAATTTGACCTAAAAGGGATCTAATAGAACAGTAAGTTGTAGCCAAATTGGAAGGCATAGCTGGTATAAGTTTAATGAGCTTTAGCCATTTGAACGGCCGCAGATGCAATACATCCAAGACGTAAATAAAATCGGAGAAACGAACAAATGTGAACCATTGGGCCTACGATCCACCTGCAACTGCTATCACACTCATCTCACTTACGATTTTTAAGTCAAAATTAAGGGGCCTAAATGGTTGTGTTTGGATTGCTGATTGATCACCAGCACTTTTTGAAGGAAACGCCTAACCTCATTCACACGCCTCCAAGTTAAGCGTCAAGTTATCTCGGTGATGAAGGAAAGTCTCCAAGCAAGAAGTAAATAAGACAAAAACTGATCACTAGATCAACTGACAGAGCTGACGAAAGCATAGGGAATGAGGATTAGGCTTATGATTGCATTTGGCTGTGAATAGTTGAGAGATATTTAACATTTCTTCCTGCGCTACACGTAAGAGAAGCCTACAATGTGCCCTTGCAAAAGCATTGCTGAGTGACCACTGGCGGCCAACCATGGCAATGACTATCAGAGAATGCAATACACAAATCCTTAAAGTAGATAAACACTGGCAGTTTATTCTGTGCCTCCAACAGGGCATATTTTCAGGCCTCAAATCTGCAGTAGCCCAGAATTTCATCAGCTCAACTGTAAAAGGCGACCGTTCGACTGAGTGTCTTAGGGTTCGTGTGACGCAGAACCAACAGCGAAACGCTTTTATTTTAGCAAGTGGCTTGTTAGGAGTCACTTCAGTTAATCAGTTATAAGTGCAAGTGAGGCTGTGAAGGCCAATTTCCCAAGATTTTTTGACTGAGACTGGGCTCCGAGCTGGATTATTTCTGACGAGAGCGTAGTACGCATGAGAGGCGTATACGTCCTCGTCTAAGGAGAAATTCAAGCTGGCCTTAAATCCTTGATTTCACCAATTCCCATTCACACTTTGTTAGCCGACGTCATAGCAATTTTGACAGATGGATCAGTGAGACCTCGAAAGTTGTCCGAAGTACGTGCAGCTGTAAGTTGGGAGTGAAGCATTAGGCTTATGATTGCATTTGACTAAGAATAATTTAGAGATATTTAATTATTCTTCCTACGTTACACGTACGATAAGCCCACAATATGTCCATTTGTGGGAAAAGGAACCGCATTTGTGACGTTTGATGCAGCAACATTAATTTTATTTCTAATAAAGGAAAAAAGAATATCACACCACTCGCTAAAACTTTTTGTGAACTCTTTTCTTATTCTTTCTTTTTGACAATCTTTCTACTGCGCCAGAAACTACAAACATAATGAGTAAAATTACTTGTTGGAACAACACTCAACGTAGCCATGAATCACAGGGCTTAAGTGAGGCTTTAAAGGTCACCTAATTAGAGGGCAGATAGTTGTCTTTACCACCTCGTCTAATTGCTAAATTGCTTGCCAAACAAAAGTTGCACAACTGCATCGACATTGTTTCAAGCCTTGGCGTGGCGTGTGTCAGCTATCCACAGATGCCACTGGAGCGCACACATACGAGTTAAATTTGCGAATATGAGAATTTTTTTCCATCTGGCAATGCCAAAATATTGCTGCATGTGTACTTTACGAAAATGTGATTTATTTGCACATTCGGTGGCAAGTGTTAACCGCAAACCCACAAAATCGTTTTACGTCGGACTGTAGGGCTTCTCTAGATCCAATTTTTCCAGGCTAAGATACTCATCAAAAAGCTTAGATAGAGATAGGTAAATACTCTAATCTCCGGCATTCCTGTTGGCTCTTTGCTATGAATCTTGTGCAAGCACGCTATCGTCCACTGTGAGCAGTTCCTCCCAACCACCTCTGTTTCAACTTGTTGGACACCTTGCACTGCTAGGTAATTACAAATAAATGGCAAATATGTCTTCCACTTCCTCCATGACAACTGCTTTGGCTCTTTTTCACGCACCTCGCAGCCTACGACGTCGAGTCAGCGATTCTGCACGATGGGGAGATTTCCGCAATGAAACTCACGCCATTGCGTCAATAGTAGTAAAGAAGGAACAAGTCATTTTGGCTTTTAAACTCACTGACGACACTGAATGTTTGCACTTATCAATTCGATGTCACCTGAGGCTGCTCACACTCAAATAGCGATGGTAGCATAAAAAAGACTCCTTGTTGGGTTATTTTCTGCCACAGTTCTTGTCCTTTTCACTGATTATTTCTGATCTGGTGTCACTCTATTATGATGCCGAGATGGAGGTGTTTGTGGGTACTCTGACATCAGTTAAGGTCGGGTTGTAAGCATCCCTCTTCGAACTTCAAAACAAGGTTTAATTTTATCGTACGTTTTAAGCGGGCATCGGTGAATATCATGCGATAGGACAGCGCTGAAGGCGGGAGATAATTTACAAGAAAAAATTCTTCCCATGCAATGGCAGTTGCACTTGGAACAGATGACGGCATCACGGCTTAAACCTTTGAACTCCTAAAAGGTTTGGCATTCGACACAGCTCAGCTGTGCTCCACATTTTTACCGTGACATGACTGTCCTCTTCATCAGATGACAATGCCACGGCTCATAAGTGGCATTGGACACAGCCCAGCTTGACTCTACTCTTCCACTGACTAAGGATAAAACATAGATCATAGTCGCGTAGAACATAGGTCAAAGCGCTTTTATCAGCATCGTAGGTGCCATACTGGCAGGTTAAGGACGGACTACTTGGATGGCTAGCTTTTTGTCCTGGAAGTGAGGGTGAGAGCTTTCATTGGATTCGTCAGAGGATAGTGTCGCCTTATTAAAAGCTGTTATTCACTTTCATCTTGTCTGTGAAACCACCAAATAAAGGAAAATATCATACAGAAAGATGTAAACGTAAGAAGCGAGTATTCATCCCTTGCATCAACAAGATATATCAGTGTCTACCTGACCCACATTCAGCCTCGCAGTAATGGAATCACCGATTCTTCGTCCGATGCTGCGCGAATTCGATGGGAAAGTTCTTGCCTTACAGCAATAAACAATGAGCAGTACAAATAGAGTTAGGAGGTACAGGACTTGTACACATTTTGAGTGACATCCATTTCCACAATCTTACGCATTATGTACAAATTGATAGAGAAGTGGTCGTGCAAAGGCGACCGATTGGCTTGTCGCCACCACTGAAACTGCCCATTCTCAAGTTCACCCAGTACGTTCCAACAGATGCGATACCTGTTACGGCTAACCACACGTCGAGCTGTAGTGGCTGTGCTTCTTCTAGCTCAATTTTATGTAATGCGCATCAGCATTCAACTTTAATTTAATAAGTGCACACAGCTTTTTCGTCCTCTTGCCTCGAATCACCTTGTTGTCGGACACTGATCCTTCCTCCAAATAATGTCAAGTGTACTACTTGAGGTGTAAGAGAATTTTAAGGCTTTGTTCTCTTACACCACCTTTGAAATTGTATGCTGTTATTTTACTAAGGTGGAATAAGGAGTGGCACATTCGATGATCTGCAGAAGTCTGCTGAGGTGATTCTTCGTTGGGACGAGTAACGGGTAGGGTAAAGACCATCTGTTCATCTGTAAATTGTGGGCCACTGGAGAGTCTTGGAAAGAGCCGTGTGGCAATCGATGTGATTGGAAGACCATGACACCGAAATGGGATCGACATACTCTCCACTACTGGTGGTAGTAGTAGCACGTGTTGTTGGGGCTACGATTTCGCGTAATATATTGTGATATCCACTCTCACGATGTGGTTCATATAACCCTTAATTCGAGGACCCATTGTGATGCTTTAACCTTGATCTCCATGTTTGCTTCAACATGCTGCATGCTTCCCTTCTTTGTCGTCAATAAGTCTTCTTTACCCAAGGACGAGTCCCATCGTGGAACCAACTAAGATGAAGCAGATCTGCTGATAAACCGACAACATTTGGCGAGGAGAGTGTGCGTGGCTAATGATTGTACAAAGTGAGAAATGGCGAGGTAGGTAAATCAACTTTGGACTGTGTGGAGCACCATTCTGTAGGGCGGTCACAGTGAACCCTCAGTCCTACAAACGAGCCAGCATGTGCCATTTGGAAGCGAATTTGAGCTAAGCCTGTTAACTTATTGACAGTCCATGCTTTCATCTGTCCATCCATCCATTCCATATTCGTTCGTCAGGCTGTCTGACCATCCATCTCAAAATATTTTGCTAATTTAAAGGAAATCGGTAAACCAATGTAGAAACGCGGTGTAATGGAAATTGACGAACCGTTTCTCCATCACTGATCAGAACACTGACAGTCTGTTTTTAGGGGAGGCATAAAATTTTAATCAGGACGTCTGATTGGCCACCCTACAAATTCCTGTTCAATTTTCACTCTAAAAATTTGAATCGTCGAGAAATTCCTCTCATGACTCTAGTGTGAAAGTAGCTTACTCAGTTAACTTGGGCAATGTCCTGTCCTAGTTGTCGTCGTCGTAGTCGACTTACGAGCCTGGCTGTGCCACAGTTAGGACGCTCTAAACGCAGCATTTCTAACTGTCGAGATGCATTAAAGCAGATGCGACTGAATAAAGGCAAAATTGAGGCAAGAAGTTGTGAAACTTGATTGATTTGATTGCTTTTGGAGGCACTTCCACTTAGGACCACCTCGCATAAATCACCAAACAACGCAAAACCCATCCATCAACCTGTTTCGAATTCTCCTGAACTGCTAAATTTAATGCCACTGTTTAGTACTGTGTCCACCGATTCCTTGCTACTGTCAAATCCGCATTGTCCACCACCGCCTTTGCTGGGGTTCAGTTTGTGGTCCCCGAGTCAATAGATTGAATTCAACCGTCAGAAGGGAACCTGCTGTGCAAACACCGGGGAACACGTATTGTTTATAATGTAAAATGCAACTAATTTGCAAATTTTGGGCCCTGTCCGAGAAGGATGGTGAGTAAATGTTAGAATGACTTCTGCATGTCATTTCTTCATTTGACTTCCAGAAGAAAAAAGAGAATCACAAACAAAGCCCCACAAACCACGCAGCTGGCAATAAATTAGGCATTCAAAA
Source organism: Taenia hydatigena (assembly GCA_036345935.2). Lineage (NCBI taxonomy): Eukaryota > Metazoa > Platyhelminthes > Cestoda > Cyclophyllidea > Taeniidae > Taenia > Taenia hydatigena. Next base: position 18,249,467 of record JADWOT020000002.1, on the reverse strand, counting down.
TGAGACAAAATAAGAACAGCGTCATTGTTTACTCGATCAAAACCACCACTATACTTGTAATCTCTCCCACCAAGCTCAGTAGTCTCATAAATGCGGTGTCTCTCGCATTTGCATGGAATGCTCCCTGTGCAAATATTCACTGTTCCAGCTTGTTCCGTATGAGATGACCACATTCCAATAGCAGGGTACTCTTCTATGGCATAGCTAATGCGGTTCGCTCGTAAATATCCCATGCAATTTGGCTTCAATCAAAATCGCGACACTCTACCCTCCTGTCTCGCTCAGTTGCTCAGTTGCGACTTGCCGTCCATCGTCGCTTGCAACGCATCGCCGCTTTTGGCGCACTTCGTTTTTACGTGGTTACATAGATAACAAGGATTGCAGGTGATCAACGCGACAAATTGTCCCCACCTGGCCTGTAAGCTGATGCTGGCTTGACGTTTCGTGTTACCTATTTTGCCTTTGCCGCCAAATTTCTCCTGCTGTGCTGGATGCAAGCTGGTCGTTTCGGTAGTGCCTTCTTCGCAAATTAAGAGGTTTGCTTCAATCTAAAACAAAGCAGTAAAGTAAGAGAGGCATAGGATCAAAAATTGGGCTAGGTGCTGCAGTGGTGGCGATGTGTTGAGCTCAAACCAACTGGCCATCCAACGAACGACCAAGGGAGAGCTTACTTCGCCCAGTATCGAACTATTGATCTGGTCGTCTAAAAGGGCAGGTTTGAAGGCGGCAATTAGACGAATGTGCCTTCGCACTTTGATACACCCAAGTACGCACACACGCACGCGCCTACCTGTATCCGTGCTACCCCATCTAATGCGGCTCTCTAAAAGGACAAAAATGGGAAATGGGCAGTGTCACATACACACGCACAAAAAATTTCGGACAGACAATCAAACAGAAGACGACACACATATGCATATGCTTATCCCTTAGTGTAGGGCGCCACGCTGGCACAATCTCTACAAGAAGAACAAAGAGAACAGTGAGATGGATACCTAACAGTTTGGCCAGCCTGCAAATGACAAGGTAAGAAGCAGAAGCAACACGCTCACCTTTGCTCTTAAGAGTGTAAGCATAAGGGTAGGAGATGGAACAAAGCCGAGATGGTACGGAACAAACTAAAGCGACAATATCAAGATGGAGATGGAAGGTGCTTGGCAACCCAACCTTTGGTCATTAGCACAGTGTGGTTTAGTCCGATTCAGTCTAGTCTATGCTGGTGTGTTCTAGGTTATGAATATTGGCACTATTTGTTCATGTCATAATCAGAGGTGAGACCACTGGTGAGATGAAGAGGACTTACCAAGAGGGTGTCTGCAGAGGATGGGGTGGGAGAAGGAGGCAGGGTCGACTTGATATTGGGCTTGAAGTGGATGAGGAGAAGAACACCAAGAGGGATTTAGAAGAACAAGGCATTCTCGTGGCGCTAAAGTGGAAAGCTAAAGGTAAGGAAATAAAATCCAGGCGACTACGCACTTCTCTTCTTCAGGTGACTTAAATACATGCAGCACATACGGTAAGACATAACGCAAGACGCAATAATTGGGAGCTAATTGAGCGCGGTGGAGGACAAAGGTGATATTCACCAAAGACGCGTTGGAGTGAAGCGTGAAAAAGAAGGAGGAGACAGGTGGGATCCCATCCTTCCATTCCGAGAACGCCATCAGACCGAGTTCTTGTGTGTGCACTATGATCCCTAATATCTAAGAGAAAGAAAGCAAAAGCCTCATATTACATCGCATAGAGTTGTGTCGGGCCAATTAGGTGGGCCAAATGAGGGTATTGCAGTTGATTTGAGTGGTATCGTAGGAAGGCGCCTCTAAACATGAGGCTCTGTTAACCCGAGTCCTTCTTTCCTAATTTACCTAAGCCTGTCACAATCTAGCCTAGGTGGCTAATTTAGTCTGCTACATTGCAGTGCAATCTAATGTGATCTAGTTGGGCCTAGTCATGAGTACCGTGACACAGTGCTTCCACAGTACGACATGGATATGGAGCACTTTGTTGCACTTAACTAGGTCTGCTGTTGCTGCTGCCACTGTTTATTTAGTGGGATTATAAGCAAGTGCAGCACAGTGAACACAGTGCAAGACATGCATTTAATTAAAGGAACCAGCCACGTATCCCGAACGATTTCTTTGCAGCTAAAATATGGACGCATCTAATGAGCATCATCGTGTTTGGACGAATCCTTGCCTCGCATCGCGAACGACACCAGAGACGCATGCAGTTCGCCCGGGGAGGTGAAGTGACCTGCATGTTCAGCTGAAAGAGACAAAGGAATGATCGCGCTAGAGGCGAAGCAGAGCGAGTGAGAGAGGGGGAAGGATGATTGCAAGTGGACACCGTTGGATGACTCTGCACAGTGCTTTAGTGTAGCCTTCTCTGTTTCCTCCATTTCTCTCATCTTTTCATTAATCGATGCATTTACCCAATCACCTAGCCACTTGACTGAGTTAAATATAAAGCATTCAGCTTAGTGGAGGGAACGTAAATTTTTATGTCAATGGCATACTTGAAGAGACTAAGCACAGCTTTCTTTTTCTACGCGTTTACCATGGGATAACGAATGTGATAATAGCAACATGACGCGCATAAGTGAAGCAAGGGAGGAGAAAAGGAAGGTGGCATAAGAGAAGATAAGGAGGGTTTGATATCACAACTTACCCTTAAGTTCTACTATATCTATCTGTTTTGATCCTTCGACGTCTCGAGAACGGCGGGGTGGGACGTGGAACTGACAAAGGAACGAGGATGGAGACGACGGAAATAGAGAGCAAAAAGAAGACCGGAGACAAGTAGAAAACGAAGTGGAACGGAGGCATTGATGAAATACTGAGTGGCACGAACGACACGGTAAAGCAAAATGAATAGAAGCAGATGAATTAAGGCGCAGAAGAACATGTCGGAAGGCTAGCTATGTGAGTATGATTGACCTCTATCAATCTGACACGTGTAAATCGATTACTTGCATGCATCGCGTGGTGGTTGGCTCCTGATGCCGCCGACTGGTATGGGCTTCGCAAGTATTTCTTGTTGGTGGTGCTTTTGCAAGGGCAAGCATCACATGCATTTCTACTTTCCCACCTTAAGCCACCTTCCTGCATTATTGTGCATGCAAAGTGGACAATACTAATGCGCTTCGATTTAAATGTGTCGCCTTATCGAGATTGGTATTCCTCGACCTCTTGTTATCATGCTTTCCTTTGGGTTATTTGCCCTTTGAGCATTTAGGTACTTCTCTGCTCCATATCAAGTTTTCACCTCAATCTGGATAAAGGAAAATAGCAACAGATGGAGAAAGTAGCCCAAGGGAAGGAGATGGACGAGTGGGATGATGCTCTGCTCTTCTGGCGAAATGTTCCTCTACTTATCGTGACTCGAAATTGTCAATGCTCTGCCTTACAAGTACGAGCTCTTAAGCAAACATAGCCAGACGAATGCTAGATTTGCCTCTGCGGGCATGAAATGACCATGAGTGAAGTGGACCTACAAATCGTAACATTAGTTTTCAAAATGGCCTGGCACAATAGGGTAAATGGGTACAAAATCGTTTCGCTAAAAAGCATCGTGATGAGTTAAAACACTCGAACACCGAGCTGTACTAATATCGCATTCGAGAATACTCTATGAAAACAGGCATATTTTTACAACAATTGCCAGTCTTACTCAACAAAATCTTGAGTGAACGCTAAAATCATTTTGCTAAAATCATTTTCCACTTACTCACCCGTGAGATTGCTTGCAGCCTAACTCGTCGTGGGTCGAATGGATCAGTGAATGGACGGACCGCTTGACTAGGCAGACGGCCAATCCGCAACGAATGCACAGTAGGTGGTCTTATCGATAGTATTGATTCAATAACCATCGACCAACCACCGAAGGTGGATGAGTCAGCAACAAGGCATCTGCTGAGAAGAGCACAAGCTACTTACGCATTCGATGGTGGCTTGAACAAGCCTTCTCGTAGAGGCTGTTAACTAAGTGGGTGGTGGGAATAGGAAGGCAAGAAAAGGACAAGCGGAAGCAACAGCAGCGGACTTTTTAAGATTGCTTAAATAAATAAGTATCAAAATGATTGATTAGATAAGTCGTAGTCAGGATCCTCAAATGCATTTGCCATCAACTTCGACAGAGCATCCAGACAGAATGTAGGCGTAGTGCAGTTTATTGGCAAAAGTGCGTAAGATGGCAGCACCACTTCCATAACCACCATCTGCAATCACTACTAGCATGTTTTCAACTGACAAATGTACCTTTACTGACTATCACTTCATCACCAGTGTTCGATAAATGACTCCCTTACAACTTCATATTTGGCCTACGCTAAAACCCAACTTGAACACCAACCCTGCTAATAATGTCAACTCGCATGCTAGTTGTGTCAAGCGATGACTGCTAAGCACTATTGACACCACATCTCGAAACTTAAACGTAATAGCTAGCAGGGTGACGTGTGCGGTGATGAAGATGTGGCTGTGTGCGCCGTGCCACATTCTTCTTCACGGGCAAATAAAACTAAAACATATGAAGCACCTGGAAGAAGGGTAAATGCATGGGCAAATCCCCACCAGCAAGAAGTCGCCTTACCGAAGTCACCTCACTAGTCGCTCAAATATCGTAGTAGCGATATCAGCAGCGGTCAAAGCAACCCATTCACCCACCAGCCAACCAATCTGACCTCAGTGAGCGCTTCAATTTCACCGCCCATCCTTCCTAGGGGATGCAGATCGTACGCTACTCATCAACTGCGAATCTAAACCTCTGCCAGTGTTATGAGTAGGTATGTAGGCATTTTCACACAGTTTAGGAAGTACACTCAACCACAGGGAAGACCTGCGTCGGCAAGGAGGGAGTCTACATGCTGACAACACATTAAGGCACCACTGCTACCAAAGCGATGTTTTTATTTTTTGACCGAGAGATGGCGGCGTCAAAGGTAACGCTGTGCATGAGAAAATGTCTTGAAATGCGACTAATCACGGTAAAGCTGCAATAATCCAAAACCTGCGAGAAACGCGTGGTGAGCGGGGGCAAAATGCGTCGCTCCCTTCGAGTT